>QZGG01000472.1:0-138149 GCA_006409495.1 Sedum album
AACATCATAGAACCTTACTACTAGTGTTTTAGAACAAGTTTGAACAGGCAGGAGTACTAGTACCAGTGACACTAATATCATAGGCAGCGAATCTCCATAGTTGACGCATAACATTTAGATTACAAATACATACGCATCAGCCGGACTCTAAGTGATGTAATCAGAAGATCAGCCTTGAAAATCAGTAAAACACACTGGGCAGGTACGTGCAGAGAACCATATCGATAATCAGAGGAAACTGCATCTTCACAAAGAAAGTGATGGGTAGGCATGCGACGATAGCTATTGGTATTATGATAACCCATCCCACAATTTCGAAAAGGAGGATATGAAGAGTGGCACCGAAAGCAACCATCATTGCAACTATGGAAATGAATAAGGTCATTAACCCGATGATGAGCCTTCGTGGGAGTGATTCGAGGAAATCATCTTCTGCACAGCGGGAAGTTAAGATACCCAAGAACATGAACACTGCTGTGGAGGAAGAGAATAAGCCAACAGCATCTGCTGCTGCAAAGACTAAAAAGGAAGTACTGTTGTTGGCCCCGTAGGAGAATTTTATAGCCGCGGAAAACATTGTCGTGATGATAAGTGAAGCAACAATCGAGCATGCGGAGGCGGTGTTTCTTATCCATAGGCCTCCTTTATCAACCAAGTCCTTGTGTGCCTCGCTAAAGACCATGCGAGGAGTCTTGCCGCTTTTGTTCATTTTTTCCTTATAAGACGGTAAAACAAAATTCTCCACTTCCTAGAAAATGTTTCACAACGTTATACTCTGAGAAAAAGAGTCCATCAAAGTAAACATAACATACCAAAAATACAAGAAGTTCGCATACCTTGAACCATTGTAACTCGCGCTGCATGTGAAGAGCTGCTCCAGATACTTCACTACAAGGTCCCAACCTCCCAGCCAAGTGCAAGATATTATTCTCCTCCTTATCTCTCAAAGCAGCAGCCGGATGCTTATGAGTGAATTTTTTGCCAATGATGCTGAAAATTTTCTCATGACGATTCATCACAGCAATATGGAATATGCTGTGACGATTTTCCTCGTCAAACGACCATATGAGTTCAGGAGATTGGGAGAGTGTCTCATCGACAAACTCATGTATACCCAATTTTGCAGCAGTTCTCACTGGGTCCTCCAGTAGCTTGAAGCAGTCCCCGTGACATGATATCACTCTGTCGCACATGGCCTTAAGAAGCTGAAGTGCCTCGGTATGTGCCAGCTTCTCGCCATAAACTTTGTGTACAAAAGGGACTGGAAAAATGAACTCTTTTTAGATTATTGACCCCGAAAGTATAGATTTAAATAATCGACAGCTTGATTATTATCTTTTGCTAAAGAAAACAAATAACATTATAGTTGTAACTCTTACAGATGTGGAAGGCCTTCCAGATAACAACAAGATTTTTTCTAAAGCATTTCCCTGAATTGAAAAAAAAGATGAGTATACACTTCGAAAGAAAAAACAGTTCGGAGAAATCGAGTGTTAAATAACTACCAATACATCTGAGTCAAATAAATTTTAACAAGGTACATTTAATAAGTTTCACATACCAATCGATTGCAGAAATCCAGAACTATCTGATGAAGCTGATGAGACTTTTGAGTGTGTCAGAGGGTTCTCCTCATCAGCGTGATTCTTGCATTCAGTGGCCTTATTCCCTTCGGTAGGCATCTCTTGTTTTTTCCACCACAATCACTGCAATGACAAAAATTATGAAGAAATTGCTCGGGCGTCAAGATATGAAAACGGAGTAACCGTTCTTACTGTAATAAACAAAGCTTTTCCAATATCCGCAAGGGTTTCCACTGGGAAATGCGGATGGCTTTTGTGCTAATGTCTGGAAAACAGCTTTGCCGACACTATCTTCTCTGAGTGCAGAGTCCGGAAGCTTTCTAAGTTGGTCACAAGCCAAAGCTACATGTTATGGAACTGTGTTATCAAATGTCTACGGGCATTCAATGATAATGTTTGAATATTTAATTTGTTAAACGATATAAACTTATTTAACATACTCTGAACTCACCAAAGAAATCAGCAGATATTAGAAGGTTCAGCAATGTAACACCAACAGCCGTGAGATCTGGCGAATGGTAATCAAACTCCGTGACTGACAGAAGATATTGAAGGGTTTTCTTATGTCCATACTTAGCTGCGTAGTGAAGTGGAGAATAATTGCGGTTGCTCAAAATAGATGGCAAATCAGGATCAGCCTTGACCAAAATCTTTGCAGCGTCTATGTTTCCTGCAATAGCAGCTGAGCAAAGTGCAGTTCTCCCAAAGCGATCCTTCATTTCCAATTGTTCTTTTGTCATAGACTTGACAAGCTCTTGCACAAAACTTTTGTTTGGTTGACCCACAGCTACATGAAGAATTGTTTCTGAAACTTGTGTGATGTGTTCACTTAGTGCGGTCTTTTCCGAGTCAATGATCTGTAGTGCCGTTTCCCAGTCTCCCATGATTGCAGCTTTATAAAGTTGTGAGGCACTTCTTGAACAAACCATAGCTCTTATCTTGTGTGCCTCAACTATGAAGTTGTACCCGATAAAAATGAATTAGGAAAAAATTCAAAAACTGCATACACAAATCTACAATCCCCAAACTAAAAATTCCAATGATACGACCACAATCACAAACTTAGATCTCAGAGATGCACAAAACATCCCATGTATATATAGTTCATATACACAAAATCAGTAGAAAACAGAAGACGGCAGCAAACTGCATTAAGTTTAATTTCACCACCACGAACATAATATTTAGTTGCCATGTCGATGTATAAGATTCAAATAAACTAAATGCCAAGGCATTCCTAGTTTTGGAAGCTAATGGAATTATACCATAACATTAAATACAGAGAAGCAAAACAGGACAACATACATCACATTTATCACTTGCGAGGGCCAACTTCCCAAACCCCTCGCAACTGGTAATCCTGATCTGAACATTTAAAAAATATTCCTACGACATCACCTAAATATCATCTCATGTTAAAAATTCACCATAAAATCTATGTCAAAATTCATAACCTCGCACCATTTTAGTTTTCGCAAAACATTTATACACAAACCAAAACCCAGAACAAGAATCAATAACTGAATCAACCTCACAAAATCAAAATCAATATCAAAACTTTAAACAATATTAAAACTCTATTTTTAAAGGTATTAACAACAAAAAGCTTGAATCTTTATCAACACCAATATAAAAATTCAAACTTTAAACAACATAAAACATCTTCAAACCTTCTTCCTCTTCCTCCTCTAACTCAGACCTCGGCAATGGAGCCGCCACCGGCGGCGGCGGAACTACCGTAGCTGTAACACCGCTGGATAAAACACCTGTTGCCGCAACAACACCTGATCCGCCGCTAGCTCCCAAAGGTGCCACCGGATGTCCTCCGTTGCTGGCATCGGCTGATTCCACCATTTTTACTGATTATGAAAGATTCAATTCAACCTAGTGTGTTTTCCAAGCTGTCTGAATTTGGTTAGAAAAGTTTGTTTTTATACTACAGCAAAATTTTCAAGGATTTTTCTATTTTTCTTTAATTATATTTAGTTTTTTAATAACCCATTACCGTTTAAGACAGTTCATATTCACCTTTTCCAAAAATATATTAAAATAAATTATTCTATTTTCCCAAAAAGTTGCAATTTAATGAAAATTTATTTTTAACATAAATGTTTCAAAAAATATTTATGATGTTTAAATTTTTATTTGCAATCATATATATTGTATATATGATATTTATTCTAATCATTTAAAGCTCTAGTCAAACCCATAATCGACAAGTATCAAACACGGATGTCTCTTCGGCATAGATGATCAATGACGCGAAACTCTACGTCCTAGGACGACGGCGAGGAAGACAAGCCTCCAAGTAAACAAAATGAATAATGACGAAGAGCCTCCATACACAAGGCATGAGGTGGGCAACAACCTCCCGCAAGGGAAGACATATTTAAATTTGAATTAATAATAATATGATTTGGACTGATTTCTTGAAACATTTTTACACACAGGAAATGCAATCGAGTCACCAGATCGTGAGGGCATGATTACCTACTAATTAATGGATTTATTTTGTTAGCTCTCTATTTAAATGCATAAACACGCCAAACGTGACAACAAAGTAGACAGTTGTTTGAAACACAGGATTTAAATTGTTATGTTATTGACAGCATTCTAGCACTTTTATCACCGTTCATATTGAACTACTCCACTTAAGTTGACTTTTGCATGTTTATATAGAGAAAGTATCATGTGGAATCCCCTCCTTTTTCATGGATCCATGGATCCTCCTTTGCAACCGTTGATTGCATTTACTATTTGCATTTTGGACGCACCAGATTGTGTCAGCGTATTAATGAGCATGTGCAACTCACGTGTGCATTTGTCGTGTGCAACTCACGTGTGCATTTCAAAAATGCAAACACGTGGCACAATCTGGTGCGTCCAAAATGCAAACAGTAAATGCAATCAACGACTGCAAAGGGGGATCCATGGATCCATGAAAAGGAGGGAGTTCCACATGATACAACCCCTGTTTATATATGTTCATACACTACACAAGAAGTAGCGATCTAACGATCAATCATCCGATAATTTAGTTATTTACTGATAAATAAGTATGATTAAATCATTTCTTAAATCTGATGATGAAACAATATAAGACTAATAAGGTTGTTGGAAGAATTGAATGTGAAAGTGATAGTGACCTACATTTTTCTTGTGTTTGGATCGATGTGCTTGTTGTATGAATTCAATTGGATATGGAATGTTAATGTACGTCATTTTCTGAAGTTCTATGAAATAGTGAAGTTGTTGGTCCACTTAATTTCAATTCACATGTTTTCATTGATTTTGACTCGATTTGATTTAAAATTAAATAAAAGGTAAACATTATTAAATCGTGCCGGAATATGTCGCGTGCTTGAGCCCACTTCGTGCGATATTTTCGAGTCTTGTCGAAATGGGTTTGGGCCACTTTCACGGCCCATAGATTATTAGCCTATTACATATTAATAAATAAAATGAAAACTCGGTATATATTGTAACATTGACATGTCTAATAGCGACACACCAACTCGATACTAATCGTGGCGGTGACTAAGTATAATCAACCCAAATTTAAGTCAGCCATATATAAAACTGAAATTTATTCCAAATATATTAAAATTAAACATTAGTGCAGTAAAAGATCTTATCAAGACAACATACTGTATCTCGTGCAACATAACTATTTGCTGTATTTCCAAACAATATTGTTTTGATATTTTTTATTTAAACTTATAATTTTGATTGAACCACTTACTAAAACTACGTAGTTTTGAATCGCAGTAAAGTGTTGTTGACACTAGATCTTAATGAATATTGAAAAAATCATTTTTTTTAAATGGTAAGTTGTTATAATTAGAATTTAAAATGTTAATGATTACAAACAGGTCCCAATTCACAACTTATGTCACATATTCAAGTTAAAATATTCATCAAATTCATTTCTTGCATTCTTATTTTTCTTTAAAAAATTATAAATTTTATTCTTAATAGTGATGCAGATAGGCTATTAAATATATTAATGATAAAATAATACATACATGTTGGGAAGATACACAAGTCAATGTTACCAAAAATTGTTGATAAAATCTGAAACTATAATTTTGTTGAAAATTGGTGTGTACTTTTTCATGGAGTCAGTTGAACACATTAATTCTAAATGGAATTTTAACGTAAGATTATGAAACACGGGGACCTATGTGAAAATAGAAAAAATACTCAGAAAGGTTGGATGTTCGGTAAAGGGTGTCAATCCATATGATACGCGTTTGTATGTTATATGTAAATGTGTGTGGTCGTCGGATTCTTGAGAATCAGATTTGAGCTGTCACCTTTACCCACAAATTACGAACATTTCTGAATCCTGTTTGATTCAAAATAGTCAAAATTTAGTCCATATTTGATAAAAATCTGATCTTTATATTCAGATTATTTCGAATCATTTCTGATGTTGTTGATCGTGGTGGATGGTATGAAAATGGAGGTGAGTAGACTAGCAGCGGTGGTTATGGTGGTGGTGTTGTTGACAGCTTGCATTTCGACCCCAGTGTTTGCTGCCACAGATCAAACTGATGGTGAGTCTTGTTTTAAAGTTGTGATTTTTGGTGTTGATTTGGGTGTGTTGAGTTTTTTGTTGTTGGATTTGAGATGGGTTTTGGTTGGATGGACTTGAATCTGCTGTGTTGAGTTTTTTTTGAAATGGGTGTGTTGAAAGTTTGAAGCTTTGCTGATTAGTTGAGATTGATGTTAGTTTTGATGATTAGGGTTTGGTGGGGGGAAGATTTTGGATTTGAGTTCATGATTGTTGTTTAGGTGGTTGAGATTGAGTCTGGATGTTGATGTTATATGATGTTGTTGTTGCTTGTTTGATGTGGGAAGATCATTGTCTTGGGGTCTCCTGGCCTTGTTCAAGTCAACATCAACCTGGTTGCAAATAATGGAAAGTTCAACTATTTGAAGGGCTTTTTGGTGAAATTGATTAGTTAATGTGGTCTTTTTATGGTATGATTTTTATTCAATGGAAAAGTTAATTAGGTTCTGTGCATGCTAATGGGATGCCTTGAAGTATTTTGATGAGTACAAATTGGTTAACTGAATAAAGTATTTAGTTGTTCACATTAAGTTGTTTGTTGCAGTACAAGCTCTCAATATCATGTACTCTGGCTTGAACTCACCATCCCAATTGACCAAGTGGACATCAAGTGGCGGTGACCCGTGTGGGGAGTCGTGGCTAGGAGTGACATGTTCGGGTTTGAGAGTCACCGAACTGTAAACTTCTTATTCTCAGCTTCAGCTCAACTTTTTTGTGTCCTGACCATGGGTCCGGTTGGTCATTGTCATCACCATTTTCTTTGGTTGTGGCTGAACTTGTTATTACTGTTTACCAGTCGTTTAACAGGTTTTGGACTTAGCGGTACTCTGGGATATCTGCTTAACACTATGACCTCATTAACATACCTGTAAAACCTCGTACCGTTTTAGTTATTTTGTATTAGATTTAGTTATTTCTTTTTTTCCTCAGTTTACTGAAATTACTATAATTGATCACAGGGATATTAGTCACAACAATTTCGGAAATGTCATACCTTATAGTCTTCCTGAAAGCCTGCAGCACATGTAAGCTTTGAAAATTATAATGACATTTTCTTTTCATAAATAATATTATTCATATAACAACTCTGAGAAAACTACTAAATACAGAAATTTTGGCTACAATGGCTTTACCGGAAATCTTCCATATTCAATATTTTCCATGAAGTCGCTTGAGTACCTGTAAGTCTATTTTTCACTTCCCTGGTTGGTAAGCATTGTTTTCACAGATGCGATATTTATAGTTTTATTGTTATTATTCTGGATACAGAGATGTCAGTCACAATCAGCTTCAGGGTCAGCTGGTAGATGTTTTCGGAAGTCTCATTTTTCTCTCCACACTGTAAGTGCACTCCTATCACACCACAATCTTTAAACCTAAGTGGACTGATTGAATGCAGTATACTATATAGATTATTATCGAAGCTATAATGTATCTTTCATTTGAATTTGGCCTCAGGGATTTATCGTTCAATGCACTCTCGGGTGAATTGCCTCAAGGTTTCGGCCAGCTATCAAGCATAACTACAATGTATGTATCCGATGCATTCTCTTACATTTTCCATTGGCATTGACTAAACTGCTTAGATGTTTCTCAATGACTGATAGGTCTGTTCTTGTGTAGGTCTTTGCAAAACAACATGTTCTCTGGAACCATCAATGTCCTTGCCAATCTCCCACTTAAAACCTTGTACGTTATCAAAAACTGCACATTTTTTGAAGATCATGTTTACATATGCTCCCAAAAGAGGCCTTATCTTAGTACCTGTGAAACGTTTATGTTATTTCCGTTAGGAATATCGCCAACAACCAGTTCACGGGCTGGATACCATCACAGTTGCAACAAATCAATTTACTGTGAGCGTTCAATCTCATTCGTCTGAATATTAACTGTTTTCATAGGATTTACATGAATAAAGATATGATTTGGCAGGAAAGACGGCAACTCATTTAATACCGGGCCTGCTCCACCGCCTCCTCCAGGCACACCTCCAGCACCACCTAGTAGACCTCCAAAAAATGGAGATGGGAGCACCCCGTCTAGTGGTAGAAAGAAATCAGGCATTGGAGGTGGCGGTATTGCGGGAATAGTGATATCTATTCTCGTAGTTGGTGCAATAGTAGCATTCTTTTTAATTAAGAAGCGACGATCAAGAGGATTGTCTTCAGATGAGGAGAAGCTGGATAAGCGACCCTTCAATTCATTTAATGGGAATGACATGCAAGGTAGGAGTTAATTATCTGCTCTCTTTCGTCAATATTATTCGTCATATTTGTTTCTTCTGATAATTTTATTCCTCAGAAATGAATTTCGTCCGCAACTCTACTGAACCAGAGGTTAAGACATATGAAACCCCGACATCAGTTAGTTTGAAGCCTCCTACATTTGATTTGAAGCCTCCTACATTTGATTTGAAGCCTCCACCATTCGAGCCCAGCAAGCCAGTCATGACAAAAAAACTAAGCGTTATTAAAATTACTTTGCCATCATTTTCCATTGCTGATTTGCAAATGGCTACAAGGAGCTTTAATGCAGATAATCTTGTGGGTGAGGGGTCTTTTGGGCGTGTTTATCGTGCAAAGTTTAATGATGGGAAGGTAGTGTTATATATTTTCAAATGCATCATTAAGTTAAGCACAAATGTTAGCGTGCTAATTTTTCCCATATATTCTGTTGTGTAGGTATTGGCTGTTAAGAAAATAGATTCATCTCTTATCCACAACTCTGATGATTTTCTTGAGATGGTTTCAAGTCTCTCGAAATTGCGTCACCCAAATGTGTCGGAGCTTGTTGGCTACTGTTCTGAGCACGGTCAGCATCTACTACTTTTTGAGTTTCACAAGAATGGTTCGCTACACGATTTCCTCCATCTCTCAGACGAATACAATACCTCACCACTTAGATGGAATGCCCGTGTGAACGTCGCTTTGGGAACTGCACGTGCTCTTGAGTGAGACTTGTCTCCTTGATGTCTCATATGAATATGGACACAGGCTCAACAATTATTTCTTATACAAAATATATTCTTGCATGCATATTCTACAGGTATCTACATGAAAGCTGCTCGCCACCAGTTATTCATAAAAGCTTCACATCTGAAAATATAGTACTAGATTCTGAACTCAATCCTCGCCTCACAGCCTGTGGACTCGCAAGCTTAATCCCTAACGCAGATGAGGTTTGTATTTTATTTTCTTTATCATTTTTGAACACCTAATTACAAATCTGACTGAGCTATGATTCACGGTTGAATTGTTGAAATGGAAATAGATCTTGAGCGTAGATTTAGGTTCTGGATATGCAGCACCCGAGGTTTCCATGTCAAGTGAATATTCCATAAAGAGTGATGTATACACTTTTGGAGTCGTGATGTTGGAACTCTTAACTGGACGTAAACCATTTGATAGGTAAGCTTGTTGGAAGAAACTATAATTACTGTTTGAACTTAGGAAGTTGATAATTCATATTTGGTTGTTTTAACTTGTAACAGCTCACGATCAAGAGTCGAGCAATCCCTGGTCAGGTGGGCTACACCTCAGCTTCACGATATTGACGCTCTAGACAAGATGGCTGATCCAGTACTTGACGGAATATACTCAGTCAAGTCTCTTTCTCGATTTGCTGATGTCATTGCACTTTGCCTGCAGGTAATGTTTCCACTTCGAGTAAAATGGAACGTATTGCTATATAAATGTACTATTCCTCATTAATTAGTTTTTTTCCGGGCAGGCTGAGCCTGAGTTCCGGCCGTCAATGTCTGAGGTGGTAGAATCACTAGTGCGCCTAGCGGAGCGAACAAATCAGTAAATGAACTGGGGCTTTAGACTGACACACCATATAAATTTACGGCCTACTGATTGATCCTACGCAATAATTTGTGAATGTTTTATACCACAGGGTGAAGATAAATTACACACGTTCTTTGCACTGTCTGCTGTCCCAGATATAGTGTTGGAAATGCACTACAGCATTTGAATTCAATCTCATTTTGGGAGTCGTAAAGTTGAAAGTGGGTTCAATACATTTGAGGAATTTAAATAAAACAAATGTATGACAAAAGCAAGACAAATGCCAACGTGACTAGTGTCTTAGTTGTACACCATGTATTTGGGTGTGGCACTGAACTTTTGGTACCCCTTAATGACTTTGTTGACTGCATCGAGGAAGTCTTTTTCAGTGACTGTCTTCCTGCGAGCTCTGATGGCATACATACCCGCTTCTGTGCAGACACTCCTGATGTCCGCACCTGAGCATCAAATACCCCAATCATTAGAAATACTGTTAAATGAATGTGTGCTACAGAAAACGTGATGTGATGTTAAATACAATTTGGTTGCTGAATCTTTCTTAAGCACAAGGGGATATTTGAAGAATTTTTATCATTGGACCAAGAAAATGCTTATAATAGGTTCCATACCTGTAGAATTTGGGCAAAGACGAGCGAGGAGCTCAAAACGGATATCTCTTTCACAGTTCATAGTTCGGGTATGAATTTTGAAAATCTGAGTTCTGCTCTCCAAGTCTGGAAGACCAAATTCCACTTTACGATCCAGTCTTCCGGGTCGTAGAAGTGCAGGGTCCAAAGTGTCGGGTCTGCAAGATCACGACAAAAGTATAAGCTACTGGTTATAAAAATAGCGAAAATCTGACTAGGCAGCCAGTAATGGGAAAGTGTACCTATTGGTAGCCATCAAAACCTTGATGTTTCCTCGAGCATCAAACCCATCGAGTTGATTGACAATCTCAAGCATAGTACGCTGAACCTCATTATCCCCACCAGCTCCATCATCAAAACGAGCTCCACCAATAGCATCTACTTCATCAAAAAATATAATACATGCTTTTTTCGAACGAGCCATCTGCACATAATATTCAATGAGATGTCAAGCGAAGTTTTTTAAGGTGTCGAGAAAAACCTAAAGATCATTCAATCATGGCTTCATTCACTATAACAGTCAGTTACCTGAAATAGCTCACGGACCATTCGTGCTCCCTCACCAACATATTTCTGAACAAGCTCACTTCCAATAACACGAATAAAGCATGCATCTGTTCTATTAGCAACAGCTCGAGCTAGAAGTGTTTTGCCAGTTCCGGGGGGACCATAGCAAAGGACTCCCTTTGGGGGATCAATTCCTAGCTTTACAAATTTCTCAGGATGAAGCATAGGCAGTTCAACAACCTGCATTTGAAGAAGAAAAAATTAGTTATTTCTTATTCAAACTTACATCCAACACAAATCACTGAGCAAGTAACATACTTCACGCATTTTCTCAATTTGTTCTTTGCAACCACCAACATCATTGTAAGTCACATCAGGTTTCTCCTCCACAGTCATCATGGTCACGCTGGGGTCAATTTTTGGAGGCAAAGGGATTTGAATCTGATATTTATTTCGATCAACCCTGATTATAAACGGATTGTCAGAAGGAAAAACAAGGACAAAAAGGAGAGGAAATGGCATTTATTTAACACTCAGTATGCATGCAGTGAGCATCTGAATTAAATCGCTGTACAAGTCTATAAACATAGATACCACGTTACACACAACTCAAAAGTCAAAACTAGGCTAGTTACTATAAAGATTATCAGATAAAATAAATAAGTTTAGTTGTTGCCATACCCAACCCGCATTCCTTCCTCTATATCTGTTGGCGAAACCTTGTCTCCAAGTCCAACAACAAACTACATAAAAACAGACACAATTACACTCTGACACCATCAAAACAGTATAAATAACAACCTTTCTAATTTAGAGTACTTTTTATTCTTCTTAAAAGGCGTATAGGTATTATAAGCTTAATTACCTTAGCAATTTGCTTGACGTTGATCACATATTTTGCATCATCAGTATTTGGGTTGATAATTTTTGTGCATCTAGCAACCTGAAAATGCAAGTCATTGATTTTATAGGATGAAGACTAAAAACATGGAGACATCAATAATTGACTTCATCAAAGACATATAAACCTGAAGAGGTTGCTCCTCTTGCATCATCTGTTTGTCAGAAACAAGATCCCACTGGCTAGGTGCTGCTAAACCTGTGTCCGACTCCTTGATTCCTATGTACCGAAACAACTCAATTAACAACAGAAATAAGAGAATACAAATGGTGTCTAATACATCCAAGCTCAACAATCAAAAGCCACAATCTTTATTCTGTACGTACCACACAAATCATTGACCTTCTTAGCCATCTCTTTAATCTCCTTCTCCACATTCCTAATGCTGTTTGAGTAAGGCCCCAATCCCTGCAAAACCCCAAACTTCAATACACAAACTAATACTAAACAAAACAAACCTTAATTTGAAGATACCAACCCACAATCAAAAATCTAAAAATCGCATCTTTAACAGAAAAAAGTACTCCTACATATCGAATTCGAGTTACTGAACTCAATCAGATCTGAATTTTAACTATGAAAAAGGTAGGGCTTTTGAAAAAGAGACTGACATAGGTTTTAAGGAGAGCGATATCGTCTTCGTCTAGCGGAGGTGGGTTCTTCTCGTCCTTGATCTCGTCTTCAGGCTCCGGCGCCATCGTCGATTACGATGATGATGTTCAGATTTTAGAGAGAGAAAGCTTCTTCGCTTTGGCCTTTGGTATGTTTCTTCTTCAACAAGTGAGAGCTTCAAATAAGAAGCATTGTCTTTTATTTATTTATTGCTAAATAAATTACGAAAAAATATAAAAATGGAATTATAAATTATTAGAAAATATTTGTCTTCAAACAAGTTTATAAAAACAACAAAATGAGTAAATTTTAATATTGAAAAATGTTGATGAGAGCTTCACTGAGCTAAGTGAGGCCAAAGCTGCTAAAGGAAGTTCAGGAATGATGGAAAGATCCTGTGGGGAACATAATGTGTTGGGTTTGTGATGTTTGTGTACACTAGAGCTACGTAGAGTTGCGGTACTTGAGAACATCAACTTTGTTCAAGTCATATGCGTCGCAAATGTTGGAAATAGCTTGTTGGCTGAGACCTTGTTGGGGATCTATTTGATGGTAAAGCTTGTCGAGGAACTCTGATGGCTGCATAACCTGAAAAAATGATAATGTCGTTATAAAAGGAGCTTTTGGTTTCGTAGTAACTTTTTTCTATTCTTCTGAACGGAATATGCTTTAGCATGGTTGTAAGATTGTTTTGGGATGTAGTTGGAGGTTTTGATACTTACCCAAGTTGGCGATAATTGCTTGTTCTCTTCATCAGATGTTAGCCGCTTGTTTTCTTCATTGTTTTTTGGATCATCTGACGGAGAGGAATTTTGGACTAAAGAACCATCTGAGACTAAATACAGCAGTCTTTCACTTCCCTATAATATTAATACGGTCAATGCAAAACAGAATTCGTTAAATAATTTTGCTTGAACCCAATTATATGGTAATGCAATCATATTTTGTGTTGTAATTACATGGAATATTTAAGAGTGAAAAAGCAGTTTGATACCTGCAAAGCTCGCCAGTGAGAGTAAGTGCGAAAGAGAACCCAAAAGAAAGGGATATTGGGTAGTGGTAACACCTGAAGATACATGGGAGGCAAAAGGATGTGTCAAGGTTGTCGAAAAAGTTATTTCTCAGAAGATTAAAAATAATATCAGGTAGAAAAGTAATACATACGGCGAAAGCAGTACTCAGTGGGACCAAGGATGCAGAAGCATACAAGTATTTCTTGTGGATGATGCAGCCCCTGCCAGTAAAAGATGTTTTCAATCTTGAGCATGATATCATTTACAAACATCCAGATGACTGAAGGCAAAGAGCTATACAAAAAACTAATTTAAGACTTGCCAAAGTAATGATTACCTTGAAGCAATGTGCCTTAATCTTCTGCGTACAAGCCGAGCATTTAGGCTGCAAGGTATTTACTCACACTCATTATCACTATAATGTCCGAGGCTCTCAAAGCAATGTACTTACAAAGGAACTTTCACAACGTCAAAATGAGTATAAATCACAACAGACAGACATAATTTGAAACCAAGAAAAGCGCACCTTGTGGGATAAACAATCTCAACTTCAGAAACCTCCTTGGTAATAGACTTCAAAAATATCTCTGAAGGCTTTACCCGTGCCAAAAGCTTCAATCCTAACCTACAATACCATCACCCATCCAAACCTCAAACCACTTAAATCTCAAATATATCAACGAATAAATCAACACACAGCGAACTAAATTTACCCATAGAGCTTGTTCTTCAATGTCCCTTGGGGCGCTCGCGCTTGCTCCAGACCAGTCCACGCCTTGTTCATCTACAAAAACCCCAAAAGCCACAACTCTTAAGAATTTTCACATCTATAAAAACAAGCCAAAATATGAGATTTGGTGATCTCAATGACCTTATCTGATGCAAAGTCAACAAGAAGCTCAACATTCACATTAACAGGCTTTTCAGCATTAGCATTAATCTTCTTCCACAGCTCTTTGAGCGTTGTTGGTGTCTGCAAAGCACTAGCTCCTGAACTAGTCACTGACTGATCAACCGATCTGCTGAAGCACCAATTCCTTCCTTTGATCGGAAACACAACTAACCTACCCCTCATGGTTCCCAGATGCCTAATTTAATCA
Source organism: Sedum album (assembly GCA_006409495.1). Classification (NCBI taxonomy): domain Eukaryota; kingdom Viridiplantae; phylum Streptophyta; class Magnoliopsida; order Saxifragales; family Crassulaceae; genus Sedum; species Sedum album. The sequence continues at coordinate 14,728 of QZGG01000472.1, forward strand.
AGGCTTCGTATCTGGCTCGATAAAGGAGAGATTTTTACGTACTTAAAAGATCCAAGTCGGGTTCTTTTAGTCGGAATCGAAGTAGGGTTTGCGCGAAAGGGGTGAAATAGGAGTTGACGCAGCGGCTGGGGGTAGTTGAAAGGGTTTTAGGTTAAGAGGTTTCGACGTTCGCAAGGTTTAATTTTGATGTTTTTATCTTGTTACTGTTCCAGCTTTAATTGCAAACCTGTCGGGTGTGGAAACGAGGAAGTAGGAATTGTAGATTTAATTCAAATTTAGCTTTGGATTAGTGAAAGTTAGAATTTTACCTTGATAGATTATCAGCTCAGGTAAATACAATTTCAGGGACTGGACCTTGTGGTATGGTACGGTATGGCATTGGACAAGTCATTACGTCAAACAATTGAAGAAGCTGATGTTGTAGAACAAGAGTTGCATTACAATACAAGCTTGATACAGCAGCAATGGGGTTAATGGAGATGAAACAATGATGATAGAAAGACATTATATGAATGACTATTATACAACTCGCACTCTGGCCGAAACATATGAATATATATGTTTGTATATGGAGGTAGTAAAACACGGACGGGTGGTATCTGGTAGCTGAGGGTTCAAGTACATAAGGAGATAATTTTTGGAATTTACCAATCACTCGTCTTCGGCTATGAAGTTTGGCATTTCTCCTTGACAGAGGTACTCATCACATGTAGAAGCTGATCCCCAGTCTTTACGAAGACGCAGAATGTCATCAGTGAACGTTGACCCAGGAGCACCAATGAAAACATTTGACATTGCACAGATTGTCTTATCCAACATTGCTTTCACCTATAAAGATACAACCCAAACAAAATTTTAGATCCGTGCTAAAGCAGTAATTTTTTGCAGTGATTAGCACTAAATGGCTGCATAAGGAAAATATATACTTCAAGGATATAAATCTCATGCTTGTCAGAATTTGTGATTAGATTAATGATGTCAGGTATCCCTGTTGTTTGCAGAAGCAACATCTTATTTGTACTTAGTGACATGAGTTCATCTAAGATTTGTTTATATTCTATATTGCTTCCGCAACTAGTTCAGCCTTAAGACACTAGCTTGTAAAATTCGATATGGGAGCAGTAAGATTTACAGTCACTAAAATGCTGCAAGGAAAAAATATTTAGGACAATCTGAAAACAACCAAGATATGAATTCCATGCTTCTTAGAACTTAATCAAGTATCCCTGTAGTTTGTCAGAAGCAACAACTTCATCGTACTTACTACTTAGTGACAGATTGGGATCATCCAAGATTTGTAAATAATATATCGCTTTCACGACTAGTTCAGCCTTAAGACACTAGCTTCATAGCTTGTATGAAATTATTTAAAGATGCCTACGAATGAAATACCAAATTATCACGAGACACTCAAATTGTAACACGTATTCCATCATATCCAACAGAGTGTCAAGAGTAGTTCTGGTCTAACCTGGGAGTCATCTTCAATTTTTGCACGGTAAAGCAAGGCATCCCATTTTTCAGCTGAATTACGAGCTGGTCGCTTAACCAACGGGATTGGCTTCCCATTAACAACAATCAGAGACTGTAGCAGACCAGTTTCACTTTCTGCTGCATCCGTGGACAAATAAATGACTGGAACATTTGCCCGTTCAACTATTCTAGTTATGCACTCCGCAGCTTGCGGAATGGGGAAGAAGCAACTTGGTTGCTTGGCATTGCTGAAAACACATAAAAGGAGTGTCAAGGAGCACATATGCAAAATATAAAAGAATGGGACAGCTATCGCAAGGTTTACTAAGGAATTAGAAGTGAACATTTTGTTTGAATCAGGAGTATTTATGAAACTAGAAAATCTATACCAGAATTTCAAGAAACCATGGCGCCGGAAATGCAATGCCACAAAATTCTTTCCCAAAAATGTTTGAACAAAACGCTGAGCAGTGAGCATAATCAAACGACTAGGCTCAATCAGAGTCTTGCATTTGTGGGAAATGGGGCCACCTGGTTGTTTGAACCATTCCTCTTCCACATTAGCAAAGAACACATCACCAACTGCTATGACATCATCATCTGAAGAAAATTTGGCCTTCACATCCTCAGAGGTTCTCTTAGTCGGCTTTTTGATGTCCTCAGTCCAAGCAGACTCTATTTTCCCAATAGAAATACCCAGCGCCTCCACCTTCTTCCTATGCTCGTCATCCATATAACAGGGCTGAGGTGACGAGAAATAACAAAGAAACTTATTAATTTTCATGTGGCCCTTCTTTGCTTCAGCAAACTCCTCAAATGTAACCACAACCTTCCTTCCTAAGCACTTATTTATATGATCAACATCAATCACTCGATCAAACACATAATCAACTCTATGACTTGGAATGACAAGAACCCGGTCAAGCAAAGCCGCAAAAAACATATGCTTCTCCAAGCAAATCAAATGGTTCGACATCTGCCCAGACACACACACAGCAAACAAATACTTATCCGATCTAGGCTTCCACTCAATCACCCTCCTAGCAGACAGCTTCTGATCAACCTTTGGACACATATCATACCCACTAATACTATTATCTAATTCCCCACCATCCAAATCAGATGCATTCCCCACCCGATGTGTTGACAACAAAGTCTGCTGAATCTCTTTATTCAATGAAATCTGCCTCGACACAGCAGACTTCAAATCATTAACCAAAGCTGCTGAAAACAAATCCTGCTCAGACACATTGGATTTAACCAGTGTCTTATTCCACAAACTAAAAAGCCCCAATTGCTGCTGTCTCAACAACAACATTGCCTGCAGCTCAGCTTCCCGCATCTTACTACTACCCACATCCTCCCCACCAGCCACAACTCCAACTCTCACTCCATCAAACAATCCACGCAAATCAGTAGTCAAAAACAAAACAACAATCAAAAGCGGTAGCAACACAACCAACACAACAAGGTAATTACTTTTATTTAATCCAGTAAACCCTAACCGACGCATAGCTTCTCGATTCCGAGCCGGCTTGTAATCTTCATCGATCTGAAAGGAAGAGTGGCGTGGAGTGAAGGAGGGCTTCGAATCATCCACATTCGTCTCGTTTTGTGAGATTAGGGTTTCTCGATCGTTGTCGTTGTCGTCGTCTGAGGATGAATCTGCGTCCCGTTGATGACTCATTGATGAAATATTGTACCCTTATTGTTGGATTGATCAATATGATTAAGACCAGTTGCGTAGATTGGTGCTGCGAGACGCGTCGAATTCGAAACCCTAGGAGGTGATCCGCGCATTAATGAAATGTAGAATTGTGTGATTTGCTGGCTATCACTTCTTTAAGTAGGTGGAATTTGAAGTGATTTATGGCTCCACCGACGACGGCGATGGCGGTGATGGTGACGATGACGGCTGAGATCTGACGGAGGAGTGAGTTTGAGTTTGGAGGATTGAGATTGAAGCAACAGACAAACAACGCCTTCAAGCCTCAAGGTCAGTACGGGTCGGGTGGACCACGACGTTGTACCAGAAATACGATTCGGGTCGGGTCACTTCACCGTGACTTTGTTGTGTGTTAATTGAACCAGAAGTAATAGTCTGCTGTAATTTATCCCTTGGGGGTGATTAACTCGGTTCGATTGGATAAAACGGTTTGATTTATACCGGTTCAATTTAACCGACATAACGGTCATTAATTGGCGCGGAGTCTTCCGACGTCACCGCTTATCCTCCACGTCTGCGTCCAATTCGGTTGCTTCTTCCACCGGAAAATTCAAACTCAAATTCGCCACTTTCTCTCGAATTGAACTTTTCTTCATTCAAGCTACATTTATTAATGGATAAACCCAGTCGGCAGTACCTGACTTTCTTAATCACGCTATCCACAGCTCCATTTGATCCGTCATCCCAAAATCGAACACAAATCGTTTAAATTAATCAAATTTTCGTCATACCTGGGAGCTGATTTGCCTTTGAACATGTCAAATTCCGGATGCGAAATTGTAAAAGCCCCAGATTTTGGGAATCTCAAATTGACATCCTTTATGATCAATATGCGAATTTGAGTTGTGGGTATTGATCGATTCGCGAAGTTGGTACAAAAAATCGTGACTTTATCTGCTGTTAATATTTTCGATTTAGTACGAGGTTTGTGTCGTCTAGATGGGGGACACGCCAACGCCGGCGAGGAACGTGGGGATGAGGTATGAGACGAAAGCCACGTTAGCGGGAAGGATAATGGTGGGGTCAATCATAGCGGTCTTCTTTGTTGTCTTCATCATTTTGTGTATTCATATATTGGCGACGGTGTTATGGTGGAGGCGGAGTAGTGGACCTAGTGGTAGCTCTAGACGGCGTCGTTTTGTGTTTGCTTCAGGTGAAGAAGAGGTGGCTTCTTCTGAGGTTTTGAGAAGAGGGGTTGATCCTACAGTGATGAAATCCTTGCCTGTAGTTGTGTTTAGTGGATTAGAGAGTGAGAAAGGTTTGGAATGCGCGGTGTGTTTAGGTGAAGTTTTGGAAGGCGAGAAGGCGAGGATATTGCCTAGTTGTAGCCATGGGTTTCATGTTGGGTGTATTGATATGTGGCTTCGGTCACATTCCACTTGTCCCCTTTGTCGAACTTTGGTTTGTGGTCCTCGACCATCGGAGCTAGTTGTGGCCAGTGAGTACATGAATAGCTTGCCTTTGCCTACAAATGTGTTGTTTTGGGGGAATGAGACTAGGGTGGTGAGGTCAGATGAGGGGACGTCAGGCAGATTGGAGGAGCAGGAGGGCATTGTTATTGATATTCCACGAAATAATCAATGCAACGATTTCTCATTGTCAATGTTAAGGTCTGCTGATCAGGATGAGCAGCCATCTCCATTGTCTCGACTTAGGTCCATCACTAGGCTTTGGAGTATGAACCTCAATGCTGTCCCTCAAGCTCCGGTACGGATATGGAGCAAGGAAACAGTTGAATATAGTCACCAGGTTCATTACACTTAGTATCACTATTGTTTCGAATGGCTCATAGATTCTTTATCATTCTCATTTCGATTTGTAATTTTGGCTATTAAGTTTCGTTCTTCATACCGAATGTGCATTGATGTCGATACATTTTGTGTAACTATGTGAGCAAGTTGTTTACAGTTTCTCCTTGCGTTGATTTTTTGACACAAGTTCATTGATATTTTATAGAAAAACAAACTTTGATTCTCCTTCAAAAAGTAACTTTTCGACTGTTTTCATTTATAAATACTGATCTGTGCGTGGTGGTTGGTTGCAGAACCATGAATTTCAAAGCCTTAAACTTTGTCTAATGGGCATTTTCTAAAGCATTGGAACTCGATAAGTTTGACATCAGTGGAATCTAAAACTGAATCTGAAAGTCATAGATCAGAAATGGAGATCAACAGCAAGAAAGTTTTGGAGCTTTTCGAGTAAACTAAGATTCATGTGCTTTTAGTCACATGGTTTTTCTGAAAACCTGAAAGCTTGGAGTAAAGAATAGAGCAGTCAAAGATGCCTCACATGGTGATCTTCCCACCTCGCTTTGGATCCTCCTTCACTCATTATCAGCACTTATGTAAATGTGCATCTACTGCATCATCTTAATTTATCAACTTCCTCATTTACTTATTGGTGAGTATATATAACCCTCATCCATCACTGACTTTTACTTATCTGATAGCAGGAAAGAGAGCCTGGATCTTGGAAGATCTTCAGAGTGACTAGAGCGTAGGCGATAAACTTATGGGAAAAGGGCGTGGAGCGAAGCAGATCATAAGCTGCATGAAGGCATTGTCTCTTCTGCTTGTAGCTGTTTCATTCATTTTAGCTTCACTGACAACAATGGCAGTAGCAGGTTCACCACCACCTCATTCTGAAAATGTGGCAGAGTTGAAGAATAAGGAGAAGATCCCTGAGACGCAGTTGGGTTCAAGCTTGCCAAGGATCCCTCCAAGTAGATGGAATCCTATTCAGAATAAGTAGCTTAGTTTGGTTGGTACTTTCAGTTATTTCATGTAGTTTTGGTTGGTTCTTTATGGAGAACGGCACCTGCATCTGTTTGTTGGTGCAACTTCAGATGTTTGTAAAAACAATTTTGTTGTTCCAATCTGACCCAAAGTTTGAACTCTTAAGGTTTGTGGAGTGCTCTTGTTCCAAGTAATGAAAAATAACATTGTCATAAATAACAAAGGAAAGATGACATCATATTGTTCTATCAAGCAGTGGTTCAAAATAGTGGACATCTGAAACTGTTTTGCACCTCGACATTCTCATCCCATAGTTGTTTGTCATATAGTAAATTTGAGGTGTTACATTTTGTCTCATCATAGACGAGAAATGACTTCCTCCACCTCAGCTGGGGTGTAGAGATGATAGTTTGGCGCTACTTTTGCAATGTCTACGTTGTTGGGTGTTACCTGAGATTGAAGCACCAAAGAGTGAGCTCATCATTATGATAGAATAGGCTACAGCTGATGTTCGCCTATTAAAAGTGAAAGGCCATTACCTTCTCTTCCATAACTTGCTTGAGGATGGAAAGAGCAATTGTCTCCGCCTCCTTAAGAGTTAATTCCTGAAGCCACAAGGATAATGAGACACGGGGTGTATGGTTTCATACGTAGTCAAGCAAGGAAACACACCTTGTTGTACTGCTCCTGCAAAGAACTATCAGCACCCTCAGAACCTGAACCTATGGCTTTAGCGTTGCACTGCCAGAAGGTTCCAGATGGATCAGTGTAGTACCTGGCCATAATGTAAAAGTGGTGAATGTGAGGCAACGGACGGGAAACATGTTAGAGCAGCACCTGCGCTGAAGCATTAAAACCACACTTTCATCTTAATAGGGAACAATTTGAGAACGTGGGCTGTAGCCTCACTATATTTGTCCTAAAATGTTCTCATCTTCAACTAAACCAACTTTCATTGTAACAGTTGCTGGCACACAGTGGCAGTGTCAATAAATAATGAATACTAGATTGCTCCATAATTACAAATAGCGGCCACAAATAATCCAAGGCAACAATTTATGAACTGATATGTATGACAGTCTGCATACTAGTCATCCTATGTTACTGATGTGATTTTACGAATCAAATTCTCAAACTTCATCTCCTTAATCTCTCTGATCTTAATTACATGCAACTAAAACTCTGTAAAAATAACTAAACACTTCAATTAATAATTTTTGCTTTGGTTCAATCACCATATTAATAAAAAGCACAGTAGTTCCGCAACAACCTATGTACTAAAGATAAAATTGATACTTACAAGCTGGGTCCATTCTCATCATGACCAGCAATAAGAAGTGACACCCCAAATGGTCTAGACTGCAAAATAACAAACACGATATTGGGATATTAGAACATGAGAAACGAAGATATGATTTATAAACTAATGTCAAAACATTTGTTATAAAGATAAAAGCTTGTCACCATGGATTCTTCATCTCCCTCCCCAAACCTTAGGGCTAAGTCACAGAGAGCTTGGGTGGTAGATTCAACAGTCATTGGCTCTCCATATGAAAACCTATGGTTCTGGAATCAAAATTAAAATTTGTAAATACACAATAAGTACACACTTCAATCATCATAGCTGATAGAACGAGGGATGTCAAACGTATGCTTCATGGAGCAAAATATTACCTGTGTTTCAACCCGAGCATGTTCAACTAGAGTACGTGCATCAGCAATCAAACCACTCATTGCGCACCCAATGTGGTCATCGATCTCCATGATCTTTTCAACGCTACTCGGCTCCTAAGAGAAATCAAAAGTTGCAAACATCTCCAATAAGACCCCAACTCAGTAAAATATAAGAAAAAGATTAATTTAAGTTGATAAAGAAAACACACCAGAAGAGGCGAAGTGATCCTCTTCTCAACAGCTAGCACAACCCCCTCCTTGGTCTTCAACCCAATAGCAGTAGAACCCAACTACAAACATTCAGATCCCCACAATCAATAAGAATTTAAAAAACCACCACACATTGCCAATGAAGTTGACAAACACAACACATCCAATACCTTGATGGCCTCAATTGCATATTCCACCTGAAACAATCTCCCCTCCGGCGAGAACGTGTTCACACCTCTGTCATACTCAGTCCTAAAACCATGCCACAATTAAAACCCCAAACAAACAAAAACACTAACCTTAAAAAACACAACACCACAAAAACCTAAAAAGCACATACCTTGTAAGAAACATCTTCACTCCAGTCAATCACTACAAACCTAAAAAAACCCACTTCAAATCTCAGTCGAACAAATCTAAAAAGCTGAAACAGCGCTCCGAATCATTCAACAAAATCAAAGTCCCAAACATCCCACATTACGCATCAATCCAATCTCATCAAATTAACAAATCAAACCCTAAAAATCTGAAATTCGATCTAACCTCAGCTCCGATAAACAGTAGAAAGCAATCGCCTGACGAAGATCGGTGTAATGAAAATGCTTCTTGAGTAGCAAGCCAAATAATTTTCTAGGGATTTCACTTTCTCAATATCTCGAATCCGATACGATAAATTGGACAGCATATCGGCCCAATTGCCAGCTCACTTAAACAGGCTGAACATCAAAACCCAAAAACTATACGACGACGTATACTAATTTCCGATATATCTCTATCTCAGAAATCTGTCTTTTAATAATAATTTTGATTAATAAAATCCAACTTTCCTAAACCAACATTTTTTCTTAAACTTTACAAAATAATATTTTTGTGGATAATTTGTTTTTAGATTCATGTGACCCAAGAAGAGATTCTGGCTGCCAAAACCAAGATGTTACTATGGTCAAATTTGGCAGTGAGGCATCTAAGTTGCATGCTTTAATAACTATTAAGCTGATCCCAACAATGGAGATACATATTTGTATAGCTGGCTTATTAGAGTTAGGAAAGTAGGGATTTTATTGAGTTGGAGATGGCAGTAGAACGAGAATGTTCGAACTGTGGTAAAAAAGGGCACAACACGAGGACTTGCACCGCAAAAAGAAAGGGGACTATTATGTTATTCGGAGTAAAGATCAAGCAACCTGATGAAGATACAAAAAATTACCAAACAAAAGGTTGTTGAAAGTGCAGGAAAAATAGTTTTTGTTTGGTTTTGGAGTGTAGAAAAAGTATTCTGATGAGCATTGTGCATATGGTGTTCTGTGTTCAGGTGTGCCGTGGACAGAGGCTGAGCACGCAGCTTTCCTACGCGGTTTACAGGAGCTTGGACGAGGGGAATGGAAGAATATTTCTAGAATATATGTGATCAGTAGATCGCCTAGTCAAGTTGCGAGCCATGCTCAGAAGTACTTTCATCGCCAAAGTTGTCATCATCGATCCTGCAAGCGTCGAAAGAGCAACTTTGATCAGCCAGTAGATCAAAGTATCTAAACTCATTCTGTAACAATCAAATATTTATACTCACTTCCTCTGTAACCTTGTTTTCTTACAAAATTTATAACCATAAATTCTTAAAATTTTACCATCTTTGTCTTCATAGGCTGCAACTTTGAGATGTGTTTGGTGACAAAACAACTAGGAAATTTGTGACAAGATTGTCCTAAGTGACAAAGGTACCCAAGTGAACCAGATGAGTACAAACTACAGAAGAAAAAAACAAGAGCAAGTTACAAACTGGCATAAAGATAAGCCAGCCACATTAGAGCCCACTTTAAGTAACCAATTGCAAAACCATAACACAAAGAGCTAATTATGAGTCATGAAAAAATGTCAATAATTCTAATCTACTCATCAGATCACCTCTCAAACATAACTTCACATTTCACAAATCTATAACTTGCCCATTTGAAAAAACTAATCCATAATTTCTTGCCTATCTTCTTCTTGGTTTGGTCATCAATGGCAGCCGAATCCTTCGCCTTTTACTGCCCATGGATACCTCAAAAGGCTGGTTTGAGGAGTAGGATTTTTATGAGATGTTGTGTAATGAAAAATGATGGAACACAAGCTCAGGTTGCAAAGGAAGATTTTCAGATCACCTCAAATTTCACCAACAAGGTCTGTCTGGATGTAAACTAGTATTAATCATATTTTTACCAGAGCGGATCATAACTTTTTTTGAAGTTCTTGCTTGAAAATTTTTCGTAGGTTTACGAGGATCAGGCCAAGGGAATTCTATGCTATAATGATGCAAATGGGGAACTTGTATGTGAAGGATACGACGATGAAGGAACAAGACCTTCTGATTCGAGGTAAGGACGCTGATCGATGCATAAATAAGGAATTTGTCAAGTACCAACTTACGCAAATCACGACTGATCGGAAAATATTTCACCTTCAGCTATGTGGATACTGATGTTATGGAAGTTCTACGGTTAAGTTGGCTTCAGCTAGCAAATGACAGCAGATGCACTGCAGAATACACTGCTGATGAGTTTCTAAACTGATGAGTGGTTAAGGTCTGTCATTACACATGAATTATGGTATTTAGTACTAAGGTCGGTTCATCAAAGCACATGTAGCATCATTTGATTAGTCTAATTGGATCTCATTAAGCTCAAAAACAATATTTTCAAGTCATGATTCAAGACTAACATGTTCCTTCAATCATACTATTTGGTACCATCATAAGTTACTCAAACTCTGTCCCTTAGTGAACTAGTCAGTTGAGTTCAAGTTCAATTTCAGTTTAAGGTTTGCGAAAGTTGTTCTTTGATGTCAAAAATAATATACTCCATAAGGAGTAATAAATAAAAGTAGTTAAAAATTGACAAAAAGACATTATCTTTTACCAGCTCATCCCCCAACTTCTCCTTTCTCTCTCTTCAATGATTCTTGTCTGCTTCTCATCAACACCGACTCAAGATTCGCATTTACCAGTCTCCTAGATATCCACAACGCTTCAGGTTTGGTCTTCTGCTCTACAGGGTGTTCAAGTTTTGACCTTTGCTGTTGTATCTATCATATGTTTGCAATTCAGCTTCATGGTATAAGCCTTCCTTTGCTATAAAGATTCAATCTTTGTTGTCGAATCTCTTCTAAACTGTACTTGTGAGGTTCGAAGGGCAAGAATCTTCAATTTAGAGCAAAAAGGTTGAACCTTTTAATTACAGGAGCTGAGATTTGTAAAGGGTGTTGCTCAGTTGCTTTGGATTGATTTGCTAAAGATGTTTTTCAAGATACCAATTAGGAGTATGTTATTGATGCTTGTGGTTGTGGTTGTAAGTGAGTTTGTGGGTGTTAATGGGATTGGGGCTAATTGGGGAACTCAGGCTAGCCATCCACTTCCAGCCCAGATAGTAGTCCAATTGCTGAAGGACAATGGAATAAACAAGGTGAAGCTTTTTGATGCTGATTATCATAATCTGCGTCTGCTTGGTAACTCTGGGATTGAAGTCATGGTTGGAATCCCAAATGATAAGTTGAATTCACTTGCGAATAGCCAGAAAGCTGCTGATAAATGGGTTTCGGAGAATGTCACTTCTCATATATCATCAGTCAATATCAGGTAATTCACTTGTGTGTTGCCAAATAGGTTTTTGTGAGAGCAAGAAATTCATTTTGTATTATCTTGGCAAAATTTGCGGCCTTTTAACTCTATTGACTGCTTTTAGGAAATATAGTAAATTAGTGTGCATAAAATGTTAGTTTGGTTACTAGTTACTACAGACTGCAGTGCTTAAAATTTACCTGCTGAACGGTGGCAATGTGCAGCCTGTATCGATGGTTTGTGAAATGATGTCCGAGCGTATTGTTTCTCTAGCTTTTGTTGCTTCTTTTGAAGTCCTTGAAATGATCCACATTTTTTATTTAGCCTCTAGGAATCCATATGGTTTTTGTTGACCACCGGTTACAGGTATTTCTTTCTATATACTTCCACCATTCTGGTGATTTCCAAGTCAATGTAGAATCAACAAATAGCTGCTACTTGAATATTTCTACTTTAGAGTTAATACAATGTGTATATCGAAGTTTGTTTTGTTGTTGTTATTTATGGTTTGCTAGCGCTGTAGAATGTTGTGAGTCACTGTACCCGAAGAGTTCAAGATTCTAATACTAGTTTTCTGTGGACAGGTATGTAGCAGTCGGAAACGAACCATTCCTGAAGACTTATAATGGAAGTTTTCTCAAAACGACTTTTCCAGCTATTCGAAACATTCAAACTGCGTTGTCAAAAGCTGGCCTGTCCAACCGAGTTAAAGTCACTTGTCCACTGAATGCGGACGTGTATGAGAGCGCCGGTTTACCTTCTGGTGGAGATTTTAAAGAAGAAATCCGTGACCTTATGATCATATTGTAAAATTCCTTAGTGACAACGGAGGACCTTTTACAGTCAATATCTACCCTTTCATAAGTCTCTACAGTGATGAGAACTTCCCAGTGGATTATGCATTCTTTGATGGCTTTTCTTCTCCTATTGTTGACGGCGGGTTGACGTATGAAAATGCATTTGATGCCAACTACGACACATTAGTATCAGCCATGACAAAGAATGGGTTTGGTAGTGTGCCTATCATCGTGGGAGAGGTTGGCTGGCCTACCGATGGAGACAAAAATGCTAACCCATCTCTTGCAGGAGATTCATGCAAGGCTTCATGAGGCGTGTGTCAGCAGGCAAAGGAACGCCTCTAAGGCCAACCCAACCTTTGGAAGCTTACCTGTTCAGTCTTATCGATGAGGATGAAAAAAGCATTCAACCTGGTAATTTCGAGCGCCACTGGGGTATATTCAACTTTGATGGATCACTCAAATACCAACTCGACCTCGGTACAGCCACAAATTCTAATTCCAGTGGAGCCTTGGTTCCCGCACGAGGCGTTACTTACCTAGCCCAAAAATGGTGCATAATGTCACCTTCTGCCAGCCTCGACAACCCCAAGATTGCACCAACCGTCAGCTACGCCTGTTCTCTCGCAGACTGCACCAGCCTTGGTTATGGAAGTTCCTGCAGCGGCTTGGACGCTCAAGGCAACATTTCCTACGCTTACAACAGCTACTATCAAAAGAGCAACCAGCAACCCGAGGCGTGTAAATTCGATGGCTTGGGTACAGTCACCACTCAAAACCCTTCTCAAGGCGACTGCATCTTCAGAATCATGATCGAGCCAGATTACGATAATGGTGCAGACTCCCTTAGTTCATCAATCCACCTCTGCATCAGCTTAGCCATGTCAATGTTGCTCCTGATTTTCTAAACTCCTCTCCTATTCAAACATCCCATGTTGTGTTGTGCCATGGACCTCTTCAACAATTGAAACTGGGATCAAGTCAAAAGCTACAGTTACATTCCCTTTTCTCAATTTAGGTTAAATTTCTCTTTTTTCATTTGACATGCCCAATTCTTAAATTATTACGTTACACGTTACAGTTTTCGAACACCCTTTTGAAACTTGTAAAGCCCTAATGTAGAGTTTTTGCAATCAGCAGACTGAAAATCAAAGAAAGGTGATATTTTTCTAAACCCTTTGCCAATTGATAAACCCTAATTTCCGATAGGCCGAACATGATGATCGTACGCCGTCGGCTCGAACTGGGTCTGCTCCGTTGCGCTTACACATCTTTCAGATTGTATTCAACACCGTTATCGTCGAAGAAAGTTCCAATCTTGTACACTGACGAATCCGATTGCGGCGAAAGGTACGAGCTTTTTTCTTGGGGAAGAGGAGTTTGAGGGCAGTTGGGACGTTGGGTGGTGGATCGAAGAGATTTGAATTTACCAAACTCCAGTGGCCTCTTTGCATCTCAATCCAGCTTTGTTCTGTCTCTAGCCTGTCCTGAACTGCTGATAGGGCCAATGGTTGAAGGTGCTGCGGATGAGGGAGTAGAGGTGGGCGTTTCTTCTGGACTGTTTCATTCTGGATTTAGTTGATGGAGGTTGTGGATTTGGGAGAAAGGGGATGGTGGAAGGCTTGAATTTGGTCATGAAAATGCTGCTTTTGTTCTTTCTTTGAACCCTAATTTGAGTACGGTGGAAATGTGATACTTGGGGGAGTTGATTCATTGCATTAGACACGCTTGGTGATGTGTTTTCCTGGTCAGTAACATTGGTTGAAAGATTCGAACTTTTGCTTGTTGAATTATGTAAATGAATGTTGTCATCATTTTGCAGATTAACATGAGCTTGGTTGCTTAGAAGTTTACAGGGGTTATGGCGGTTTTGGTGCTTTGGGCCATCATGTGTATACAAGAGAGTTATTACCTAGATTGCTTGAGGGTCCTTGGGATAGGATAGCACAGTAGCACACTGCGACGAGCGGAACTCTTAAAGCTGCCATCTCACACTCGGTAAAAATATGAGTAGGAAAAATCAGTATATAGTCTTTAGCGATTGGTTACAACGTTTACTATGCACTTAGAATGAAGAAAATTCGTGTCTCAGGGATTTGCATTTTTTGAGTTGTCGACCTGTTTGAAAGAAATATGTTGTGTTGTAATCTTGCGTTTTTCATTTGGTATTGTAGGTGAGCTTTACATGTTGGGTAGGGATGAGGGGGGATGGTTGCTACACCTTGGTCCTCGCCCTGGAATGAGAACCCCTACCCCAAGCGGCTGAATATTGTGAAGGCTTTGTTACAATGGTCTTGACTGAGGATAGTCAAGTGTGGAATTGGGGAGGTATGCATTTTCCAAATTTCCGGACGTTTCGTATATTTGAGATTGAAGCCAGTAATATCCAATCCTTGGTCAGTCAGAGTTTTATCAACCTAACCTTTCTTGTTTGTTTTAACTGTGAATATCTGATTCTTCAGTAGAAATTTGGGTAATTTTGATATTCTTCGTTACATGAATAATGTGATGACTGATGGTATTGTTATCGTCTTCAGCAAAAGCTGACTATGATCTCTCCCACAAGTGATACCAAGTCTTATAGATGTTCGAGTAATTCAAATAGCAAGCGGTGGATATCACTCTGGCATTAACAGGTAAATATACTCATCCAGCTAGTCCGGGAGTTCTTTTATACTTGATGTCTCATGCACTTATCAGGCCTTGATTAATGGAATGACCAAAGCGTGCGAGAACTGGAAAACGAAAACTAGTTTTAGTTAATTGTTTTCATTTCTAACAGATGGGAAATTATATACGTGGATTCACAGCTTGGCACTCCAGGCTTACTAGAGGATGGACTTGGTTTTCACCATGTCTATTGCAGTTGGTGCGTCATTGTGCCTTGTTTTCGAGAATCCACTACAGCTTTCTGTGATCGAGATCTCATTGCTTATCAGGTTGGAAGGTATTGTAAACTTCTGCCTTTGTATAACTATGCCTGATAATGCAACCTGATTTTTCAATAGCTCTAGCAGTTGGAAGCATCTTCTCTTATCAAGTGTCATACTGATTTAGGAAGCCTCAGCTGGTGCTTGGGTCAGTCCAACCTTAACAAACAGTAATATCATCCTCTTGCTGACAACTTTGGACTGCTTCCCAGCCTTCCCTAGTAAGTACTGTGTTAGTAGTTGTCTTGTTACATAATTATGTCAAGAATAAATTCTACTCCCTCCGTCCCTGAGAACTTTTACGGTTCTTAAAAAAATTAAAAAATGTGAGATAAAAAATAAGAAAGAAAATGAATGAAATAATAAGTATGAAAGAAAGTGTAAATATAGAGGTAAAAAATTTTCTATTTTAGGAAATGAGAAGATTATTTTGGGACATTCAAAAAAGAAATGAGACACTCATAATGGGACCGACGGAGTACAAAAATAAAAGCATAAATTTAATCAAGTATTCAGGAAATGAAAAATTAATAAAAAAAAGAATGCAACAAATTCAAGAGAAACTATGACGTGTCCCCTTTTATGTCCATAGAATCCAACTACTACTAAAAACTACATGCAACTCATTGAACGAGTCAACCCACCATTAGATGTCTGCTTCCCCACTCAACTTGAAGATCTGAACCACAGACTCTATTAAATCTATCTGAACAAAATGTGCATAAAATGGGTAGGTGCGGATTGATTGAAACGCCTTTAAGAATGACACTAATGTGTTCATTTAATATTTGTTGCAGAATTATTGTAAAGGACAATAAAAGTCCTCAACTAACAATCTCATAAAAATGTAGAATGGTAGCTCTGCCTCGTGGCTCCTCCTGGACAACTTAGCAACACGTTGTACCAATTTTACTTGGCTAATAAGTAATCATTCGAGGAAGGGGTAGTGGCATGGTCATAATTTAGTTTTTATGATTTTGTTCTAATAATCAAGAGCGTTCGAGTTTGAAAAAAATAGTCGCATCAATACATAATCAGATAATCTTATTTTTCTTTTATGACAGCTGGTCGTTTGGTTCATTCATGTTTTTCTATTTAATGCTCAAATTCTTGCATTCATTAATAAGATAGAGAAACAAGACTCTCAAGTCTCCATACCTACTCAAAATGGCTGCTGGAAGAAACATGTTGTTTGTAATCCCAGCTCCAGGGTTTGGCCACATTGGCTCAAATACAATGTTAGCAGCTGCACTCCTCCGCCACAGCAAGAGCTTTACAATCACTATGTTACTCATTGACTCTCCGTATGGCGATGAGCGAGGTGTGGCTAAGAAACTAGCTACTTCAAACCCTGATATAAACTTTGTGCATGTTCCATTAGCTGAGAATTCACCAGGAGGAAAATGCTACCCGGAACATGTCGAAAGTCATAAGGAAAATGTAGCTGAGGTTGTTAAAAGCCTTGTGTTGGAGAATGATAAGGTTTGGTTCATTTTGGACATGTTTTGTTCTTCAATGATTGATGTTGCTAATGAGCTTGATGCCAAGTGTTACATGTATTGTACTACTAGTGCTGCGTTTCTAGGCTTGTGTAACTTTTTTCCGTCGACTCGGCCCGTTGTTGAGGGGCCAGTGTCAAGGTTGGAGTGGCTAGTTTCCAGCTATATCACTCCGGTGCCTACGTCAGCTTTACCGGATTTTGCATATTCGGAGTCCAATCACTTTGCGTTCTCGAATACGTTCAAGCAGTTTGGTAAAATGAAGGGAATGATTGTGAACACATTTGCCGAGCTGGAGCCATATGCACTGAGATCATTTCTTGATCTGAAAGGGTTTCCGCCGGTGTACCCTGTCGGGCCATTAGTGGACCTGACTGGAGAAAATCAAGTTTCGACTACGAATAAAGCGGAGAGTGATCGGATACTGAGCTGGTTGGATGGGCAAGAGAAGGAATCTGTAGTGTTTCTCTGCTTTGGTCGTGAAGGGTGTTTTAGTACTGAGCAAGTAAGGGAAATTGCGCTCGGACTCGAGGCATCCGGGGTAAAGTTCTTGTGGGCACTTAGGAAACAAGTCTCCCCTGGTATGCAAATGCTAATAAGTAAATTTCATAAAAGTTATAATTTCGAACATTTTTCATACTGCTATCTGAAATCATGTACTAAAATTCACTGTAAGTTTATTATGTTGAACTCGAGTCGACAAAATAAATATTTGATATCACTTATCAGTATCGTGAAAAACATGTAACAAAGATGTGCTTAAATGTTGCAGGTGGACCATTGTTAGCAGATATGGAAGACCCGAGCAAAATCCTGCCAGAAGGGTTCCTCTCGAGGATCGGAACGCAAGGAGTGGTATGCGGATGGGCACCTCAAACAGAAATCTTAGGACACCCAGCCGTAGGGGGATTCGTAACACATTGTGGCTGGAAGTCAATATTAGAAAGCATCTGGTTTGGAGTACCAACTGCAGCTTGGCCTTTATATGCTGAGCAACAAATGAATGCATTTTACATGGTGAAGGAGTTGAAACTTGCAGTTGAGCTTAAAATCGACTATAGGATCAATCAAGAAGAAATAGTCCAGGCTGAAACAATTCAGAATGCAGTCAAAAGCTTGATGGGTATCGACGGAAGTAATAAGGAATTGCGGAAAAAAGTGAAGGAAATATCACAAATTGTCAGGACTGTCGCGAATGAAGGTGGATCTACATTTGAGACACGCGATCGACTCATCTTCGACATGTTAGGCAAGTTCATACTACTCGCCCCTCACTCACTTGTTCCTATATGTTTCTAATATTTCGCAATGCAGGTCCGGATCTGAAGCAAGAGGTGGAAACGACAGACATTCTTGAATAAGAATGTAAAAGGAAGGATTGCAAGCATCAAATAGTGGCTTATTCTGATGTTATCAATGTTAAGCAAGTGTGACTTAGTTACAATGTTACATGCCACTCCTATCAGTCTCTACTTGTCAAATAAAGTGGAAATTTATCAAAAATAAATAAATTGGAAAGTAATTCAGTTGAACCGGTTGATCTTGACACGTGGCTCCTGACTATGCTGTGTCATCTGGTTCAGTCTTTGTGTGGTTCATCACATATTCAATCGCAGCATTCAGTTCGGTTGGACCATCTACCACTAGTCCTTGATCGGTTCTCATTCGAGAATATTTTTCTGGATTTACACAGTCGTTATTCGTTTATTATCATCGCATTCTCGGTAGCGAGTGATCACGGACGTACTTTCCTTTTTAGGTTATTTGTTCGTCTATTCTTTGGTACTGAGGCGAAGTACCTCGTTCACTGTATGCTTAGTTTACTTTCATTTTGTGTTCGAGGTCTCCATTTGGTCGATTGAAATTAAATCCCCTTTTATGTACCTTTTGAGCCTTTGGACTCTTTTAATCAAAAAAAATTCAATTGGTATTTATTGTTACAGGCTTTAAAAATGGCAGTGGGGTTGGAGGAGGGATGATGGCATTAAAAAGCAGAGACCCACCCACCGTTGCACCATATCAAAATCTCATTAATTTTTCATCCAAAAGAGAAATTCAATCCATAAAAGTCTCAAATTTTCACAGTTAGTTCTCACCTTGTTTCTTGAAACTTAAATAAATCTACAAAAACATCATCAGACACAGACAGAGACAAGCACAGAAATAGAGAGAAGAAGAATCTGAACTCGGTTAGTAGAGGAGAACTCATCTCACCGTCAACGCTGGCGGGATCAAACAAAGCTCGGATTTTTCTGTTTTGTCATCTCCAGATTTCTTCACCATCAGCATCTCGCTTTACTCACTTTCCTGAATTGTTCATTTTATATAAAAATAGTGTAAAAAGATCGTTTTTTTATTGTATTCCTTCACTCTGCATCAAGCCTCCCCTCCCCCACCCACATCCGCATCTGGGTTTTCTCTCTTTCGAGCTGTAGATTCATGTTTATGGTAAAAGATGGGATCTTTTCGCGGCGGGAGATGGTTTTGGGAATAGTACTTACGGGGTCTTGGCTGATTCATTTCTGGGTTAGTTTGCTAGTTAATAGGGTTTGATTTGTGTGAAGAAGTATGGTGAGGAAACATGGTTGGCAGCTACCTGCTCATACTTTCCAGGTATGGTCTCATTTTGAGATCTTTTATGTTGACTGATGAGTGTAATTTAGGGTTTTGATTTTAGGGTAGGTTAGACATGATCCTGGTTTGGGGTCATATTTCTCGGAAAATTAGGATGTGTTTTGATGAGATTTAATGTGAAATGATCATCATTTGTTTACCTTTGAGAACATTTTTGGACAGATGAGTAGGTCAGGGAATGAGCTGTTTTTATTTTGAAACCATTTCCAGTTTCTTTGATGCCCTTCTAATGTGATCAGATTGCCATTTATAATCTGCTGTCTGTCACGATTAAGTTCCTCATTTGGAAAATATGGCTTTGCACTATGGAATTTTAGTTGCATACAGTAAAACTTTGAGTGTTGCCCTTGTATGCCGTGAATTTCCTATTTAATGATTTTTGGGTTTGACAAGATGTTATTAGAGTCCCATGAATTCCCTATTTTTTGTCATTTTATGAATTCGACTATTCTGTGTTTATATTGAGATATGATTTTAAGTTGTGCCGAGTTTCTGTCTCGTAATATATCTATAGTTTTATAAAGCTGATGTGTTTGTATCCTGTTTTGCAGGTTGTGGCAATCACTGTGTTTTGGTTATTGGTGATTGCATTTTATGCTTTCTTTGCCCCTTTCCTTGGAGGCCACATTTGGGAATATGTTTTACTCGGCACTTATTCTCCTGTGGTACGCCTACTGTCTATATTAAGTATATATATAAGGTTTTGTCATATCAAAATGTATTGATTGCGTTGCTGAATTCTAAATAAGTGGTCTTCGTCTGATGTTGTAAATCTTGTGTTAATTGCAGGCACTTCTTGTGTTCATACTTTACGTTCGTTGTACGGCCATCAACCCTGCTGATCCTGGAACCTTGTCCAAATTTGAGAAGATGCAGAAAATGAGAACATGAAACGACATGGAATGCCTTCAGTCCACCGAGATAATAAACGAGGTGGTTCTCAGTCGGAGATGCAATCTTCAATTTCTTCAGCTTCCAGAAGCTCTATGGGAGGAGTCGAACTCGAGTTTGAAAGATTCAGTTGCAGAACTCGGGAGACCAACTGCTCCTTCCGGGCCAAAAAAGACGTCAACTTGCCGTTTTGGATGGATTCTATGTGCAATATTTGTGCATGAAGATTGTCGCAAGGATGATGAGTTTGATCAACTGGGTACACGTGAAGATGCCTTGTTTTGTACCTTGTGCAATACCGAGGTTGTCGTCTCTCTTTAATACATTTTTCGATTATATATTTCTAGGAGGCTCTGTTGGTCAATAATGATTTGGTTTTAACCATATCTTGACCCCATTAAAATCATGATCCTACAGGTCCGCAAGTTTAGTAAACACTGTAGAAGTTGTGATAAATGTGTCGATGGCTTTGATCATCACTGCCGGGTAGGCACTTTCTTTGCCTGCATTGATGTTTTCAGGAGCAACACGTGAGCATATGGTTTTTCTAAGCATTAAGCAATCTCACAACCTTTATCATTTTTGATCTAGTGGCTAAATAATTGCGTGGGGCGAAAGAATTATGTGACCTTCATTGCTCTTATGGCGATCAGTCTCCTTTGGGTAATCTCTCTTGTCAATAAACGTACATTATTATATAGTCCCTTTCTTATGTCTAATTCTTGAATTTGCCGTTCTTTTACTAGCTAGTGATTGAAGCTGGAGTTGGTATTGCTATCTTCGTTCGCTGCTTTGTCAATAAGAAAGGGATGGAAGCTGAAATAATTGACAAGCTTGGAAATGGTTTCTCTCGTGCTCCATACGCTACTGTAGTGGTAAGTAAGAGTCAACTATCATTTGACGCTTTATTCGATAATCATCCTATTAATTCTTCAAAGTTACTACGTGAAAATAAAAATTTGTGTGCAGGCCATATGTACTGCAGTTTCAGTCCTTGCTTGCGTCCCTTTGGGTGAACTCTTTTTCTTCCACATGATACTTATAAGAAAGGTATGCTTGATTCTTTTCGTATGAACTATAAGATGACCTGTAGAAGAATCGAAATATTGAGATTTCTGTGTTCACATGGATAGACGATTTTATTTTCTTTCCCATCTATTTGTGTTAATCAATAGGGTATAACAACATATGAGTTTGTTGTGGCGATGAGAGCTCAGAGTGAAGCGCCTGCAGGAGCATCAGTAGATGAGGAGATTGGGAATATTCTCTATTCCCCATCGGGTTCTGCAACAACAGGAATGAGTGGAGGAAGCTCTTTGGGTATTCCTTACAAGGGAACGTGGTGTACACCCCCGAGGGTGTTTGTAGATTATCAGGTACTTTTATGTGGCCTTTTTAACAATGATTGCGATGAATTAGTTGTTGGAGTTACGATTTAATTAATGTTATTGTGAACATATTAGGAAGAGGTTGTGCCTCATTTGGATCGTGGTATGGTACCATCTACCGTCGATCCTGATGCAGCCGGGTTTGCTGACAAGTCGAACAAAGCTGCTTCAAAAAGACCAGTCAAAATTAGTGCTTGGAAACTTGCCAAATTGGATTCAAACGAAGCAATGAAAGCAGCTGCCAAAGCTAGAGCCTCCTCTTCCGTGCTTCGACCACTTGACAGCCGTAACATGGGAGATCCTGAGGTGTGCTCAAGCAGCAATGTTAGCATCAGAAGCAGCTTGAGCGCCGACACCACAGGTGTTAATAAGGAGTTGAAAATCAGTGACGGGTTACAATTATCATCTCCTGTCAGAAACTCCTTCGCTCCGAGTCAAGGCAGCATTGATGAGTATGAAACCGGCACTCAAAGTATGAGCAGCTTTAGCAGTCCGAGTCATATGCATGAATCTGTCACTCTCAGTCCGTTGCCAAAGGCTCATGGTATGATCCATCTGACAGGAATAAGTTCTAGACCCACTGGCCCGAGCATCAACAATCCCAATCTCGTCTCATCTCAGATACCTTCAGGTTTCGATGATAAAGTCATGAAGAAAAATACCAGTTCCAATCCTTTACTATCAGCGGCTCATGCCGCAGCCTCATCAGCCTTACATTTCCGAGAGGTTAAAAGAACTTCTGTTGTTTGGGACCAAGAACTCGGAAGATATGTGTCTGTTCCATTATCATCCTCAGAATCTCGAAACAAGCCACCATTACAACCAGGAGGATCAACTCTAAATCCCGACACATCACGCAGCTACTATAACCGAAAGCCAGTAGCTCCAGTCCCAGAAATGTCAGGTTCATCCACTCAACCTCCACCAAAGCCATCACTACAGCAATCTGAAAAGCTAACATACCCGAGAGATTCAATTTTCTTCGGTGCTCCACTCCTGAGCGCCCCTGGAAGAGATATCACCCAAAACAACAAAAGCTCGGGATCAAAAGAAGCCAATGAAAGAGCGGCATTTAGTTCATCAATTGCAACGAGAATCAAACGTGATGCAGCCTCTCATCAGCTTCCAGTTTTCACCCCAGGTGGGTTGGACAACAGCCATTGAAAGTAGAGAGCTTTTTGATCAACCATTCTTGTGCAATGTTGCAGCAGCTTAACCCAGTGGCTCATCAGCTCAACCATTTTCTAAGACAATCTTTTAGAAGTTAATTTAACTGATTTTTTGGAATATAATTATCGAAAATTATATAGTCCAAAAAGCAGGCCAGATTCATTTGCGTCGTTTCCTTGCTGGACGCTACTTTGTGTCCTTTTTGAAGATGATCATTTACTGTACTTAATCACTCCCAAAATCACACTCTGATTCAACCCAACCTAATTTCATCACAAACCCATTTCACCAGAGATGTCAATCATCAGCCAGTTGTTAAAATCTATGGCGAGGTCAACCCAGGTTTGAAATTCGCCAATACCCATTTGATCGTTTTGTATTCTGATTGCATGAGTGATGTTGTTTATGGAATTAGATTGCGGGTGGTGTTCAAAATTTGAACTTTTATTTTTTTCAATTTGCTGATGGCGAGTGATTTTTTAGTGCATCATCTTTGTTATCATTTCAACATGCTGTAAACTGATTTCATTCATGTCACCTGCTGGAGTGTTTTAAGCCTTTTTAGGGAGTTTTGAGAGTTCAGTAAAAGTTAGGTATGGACAGGGGTGTAAACGAGCCGAGTCGAGCCGAGCATCGACATGTTCAAGCTCGGCTCGTCTGATTTTCATCCCGCTCGAGCCCGAGCTCGAGCTCGACGAGCTTTAGGAAACGGTGCTCAAGCTCGGCTCGATTAATTTTTTGCCTGCTCGAGCTCGGCTCGCGAGCTGGCGAGCTTAATCAAATTTTTTTTTAAATTTTTTATTTGAGCTCGTTTAGAGTCAATAAAAAATTAAACTCGAGCTCAATTTAAACTCGATTGGAACTCAATTTAAACTTGACTGGAGCTCAAATTAAGTCCAATGGGCTGCCTTTACTCTCAGCCAAATGGCCGAGAAGGCACAAACGTCTAATTGAATGGGTTGGATATTTATTTAGAGTCTCTCCTTATTTCTTTTATTAACGAGCGATGTGGGATACTAATGGTTTACTTTGAAAAGCAAACCACCATGAAACGCCCTTCATCTCTCGACCACTCTCCGGCCGACACCAAGAAACCCAGGAATACTCCCTCCTACGAACACAACGGATTCCATTCCCTGGACGAAAACCGGATTCCATTCTCTTCTCGGATCTGCACGCGGCGAAGGATTGATGTTGTTGAATCATTTGACTAGAGTCTTGGAGAGTGGGAGTGGGTGATGATAGGAGAAGTTCTTGTTGCTGAAGGGTTTATTCCTAGACTTGTTGTGGTTTTGGATTCGGAAGTTTCCGGTATTAGAATTGCTGCTGCTAGAGCCGTGAATGCGCTTGGGTTTAATTCCAAGACGAGGAAGGATTTTGGTGATTGTGGGTGTATCCCTCTTCTGGTAAAAATGTTGGAGAAGAAGGCTGTTCAGTTTCGTTTTCAATCAAGAGGCTGTGGATATTGTTAAGAGACAGATTGCTGGAGCCGATAAGCCTGATTTAAATTGTTGCAAGAAGCTTGTAGAACTGTCCATCAGCAGAGGCTCCAAAGATGATCCAAGTGTGATGATAATCCACCTTGGCAGCTATTGATAGGTGCTCGTATTAGAAGATGATCTAAAGACCAGTATGATTCAGTTCATGTCCAGTATAATTAACAATGGCGTCCAATTTTGGAGATAGGATGCACAGGCTCAAAATTGGGGGTGGAAAAGAAAGGTGTGTTTTGCAATGTAACTAACTTAAGTGTGATGATAATCCACCTTGTAATGTATATCTCAAACTGGTTTTGGAGTTTGTGTAGATAGACATTAATCTATTTTCACGCTATCAGTTCTAATGCCAAAAGGTTACAGTTTGATTTCCAATTTTCAATTTTGATCCATGTATTCAAGATGCTTTGATTCGGCACTATTATTTAGCAATTAGCATTACAAGGATGAGCTCGAAAAAATACTGAAATTTTCGAGCTCAATTCAAATTCGCTTGAAGCTCGAATCAAGCCCACGCCTGCACTGTATTCAAATTCGCTTGAAGCTCGAAAGAATAGCATGCTTTGCAAGCATTGCTAAGTTGTGTGATGCAGAAGTTGAATTGTGAAGGGACTATATCTTACAGCGTATTTCGTATCGTTGCATGGGAGAGAGTATTGTTGGGCCATGCAGCAACCTTCTCATCAGAGTATTGTTGGCACTCACGGCTCCATCAAACCAAAGTCCAACTACAAATTTCTAAAACACAACTGAAAAGTAGATGATAAAAGCTACATAAATTAAGACCAATTCCACATTTGAACTTTGAAGATGGACCACACACAACACTATATGGACCACTGAACACAACTATACAAGTATTAAACTACAAGCTCACATTCTCATCCTCCATCTCCATTCTCCATTCAAGTATTCAACAAAATCACAGATTATTATATATTAATCGAGTATATAATCGAGCCTTAATCGAGCAGGTAAACGAGCCGTTCACGAACATAAACGAATCGAGCATCCCTCTGCTCATGTTCGGCTCGTTTATTAATCGAGCCGAGAAACCATGCTCAAGCTCGGCTTGTTTATTATCGAGCCGAGCTTTGACCGAGCTTTGACCGAGCCGGCTCGCGAGTAGCTCACGAACGCTCGGCTCATTGACACCCCTAGGTATGGTTTATCTTTTGTCATGTTTAAAGTATATCTGATGAGGATTTCTTCGTTTGCAGGGGAGTGCATGTGTAAAGGAATTTGCAACTTATGAGAGCATTCAGGAATTGTTGGTCAAGACGGCTTCGGCAAGTGCAACTAGGTGTTATAGCTCAGAACCATTGAGAAATACTGAGACAAAAGGGTATAGACATGCATCATGTTGGATCATTCATGTGTGTGATATACTTTAATTTTCGTAAGTTTGTAACTTTTAACATGTGAAAATACATTGATTTTGTAGGTATAAAGGGCATGCTATGCTGGCACCTTTCACAGCCGGATGGCAAACTACCGATTTGCATCCACTTGTGATTGAAAGATCCAAAGTTTGTCTGCATAAAACCATCCTTTAACATCTTGCTTTTACTATGGGTTTTGCTGCTTTTGTTTCTCAGCGGTGTAATGCCGACTGTTGCAGGGTTCTTATGTTTATGATATCAACGGAAAAGAGTATCTTGATGCTCTTGCTGGTCTCTGGTGCAATGTCTTAGGTATGCAAATAGCCCTACAAAGAACTTGGTGTCTATTCAATGTTTTTGAGCTTTGATTAACTTGAAACTGTGAAGGGTTGACTAAATAGTTTTACTGTTCTACGGGTAATTTCATGTCAAAACTTATTTTCAGCAGTGTTTATTCAAAATTTTGAAATATTCCCAGGGGGGAGTGAACCTCGGCTAGTTGAGGCTGCAACTAAGCAATTGAAGACATTGCCGTTTTACCACTCTTTTTGGAATCGCACTACCAAGCCTTCTTTGGTAACGACATTGTTGTTTCTCTCAGTTTCCGTAAATTTTCACCGCCATGACTCACAATTTAACTCGAGCACCAAATTTGAATTTATAAGAGTAGACCTAGAATTTGCAATCCTGACACTTTAGTGGTCATTATTATTCGATTATCTTTAGATCATTTGTTCTTTATTATAAGTAGACTGTGGCCGTTCCTCACAGGATCTTGCTGCAGAGCTCATAAAATTATTCACGGCGAGAAAAATGGGGAAAGCATTTTTCACCAACAGTGGATCAGAAGCCAACGACACTCAGGTTTTCCGAAGACAGCTGAGTTGGCATTTGGTAA
The DNA here is from genome assembly GCA_006409495.1 of Sedum album. Lineage (NCBI taxonomy): Eukaryota > Viridiplantae > Streptophyta > Magnoliopsida > Saxifragales > Crassulaceae > Sedum > Sedum album. The sequence continues at coordinate 41,223 of QZGG01000472.1, forward strand.
TCAATTTGTTGCTTATTCAGAATATTGATCATCAAATTCTGGATGTAGGTGAAGCTGGTCTGGTATTACAACAATGCACTAGGGAGACCGAACAAGAAGAAATTCATAGCTCGATCAAAATCGTAAATCGATTACTCTATCAAATCTTTTATTTGTGTATTTCTGCAAATAATTAGGTGCTCATTTGCTCTGTATGCACTCACCAGGTATCATGGTTCGACTCTGATCGCAGCTAGTTTATCTGGGTAAAGAAAATTATGACTTTGCAATTAACAATGCTAATGGTTTTCGAGTTTTGATATCTATTTCATTATTAGGCTTCCAGCTCTGCATCAGAAATTTGATCTACCTGCTCCTTTTGTCCTTCACACTGACTGCCCTCATTACTGGCGGTTTCATCTCCCAGGTATCAAGTTTATCTCATGAAATTATGTATTCAAATATTTTCCCTCAGTTCACGTTAAAAAAGTTGTTTTTTGTGCTCCATATTCTCCCTTTGAGCATTGCAGGAGAAAGTGAAGAGGACTTTGCAACCAGATTAGCTTCGAATTTAGAGAACTTAATACTGAAAGAAGGCCCAGACACGGTAATTTCCTTACGTTTTAGGATACACTCCGTTGTGATTGAATTAATGTTTATGCAGCTGATAATGGTTGCATACTTGCATATGCTTAGATTGCTGCATTTATTGCCGAGCCTGTCATGGGAGCTGGTGGTGTGATTCCTCCACCTGCAACCTATTTCGATAAAGTGAGTATTGCAATTTTCTGTTGAATGGTATAATTTACAGTGCCAAATGAACGAATGATTTTTTTTGAGTTTGTTGGAATGAAAATTGAAGCTAAACCACAATATATATACTGGTTTATTCAGATTCAACCTATTCTCAAGAAGTATGACATTCTCCTAATTGCGGACGAGGTAATTTTCACATTTCTTAATACGCTTGTTTTTCATTACCTGGATCACTAAAGTAGTATCACTCTTGATTCAAAGGTAATCTGCGGATTTGGAAGACTTGGAACAATGTTTGGGTGCGACAAATATGGCATCAAACCGGATCTTGTCTCATTAGCAAAGGTCGGCACTATTTTTACAGGGCCTTTGGTCTCTTGAATATTTATATATATGCATTCATTTGTTACTTATCAGTAGATAATGATTTTATAGGCCTTATCTTCTGCGTACCAGCCAATTGGGGCCGTCTTGGTGAGCCCTGAAATTTCAGATGTGATACATTCTCAAAGTAGCAAGCTTGGTATGCTTAAACAAACTTATTTCATTCAAGCTGAATTCATTTCTTTTTTGCTTCGGCTGTATGTTCTTAGAAGTTATTTCGCGTTAGGTGCCTTTTCTCACGGATTTACTTACTCTGGGCATCCTGTCGCTTGTGCGGTTGCATTGGAGACTCTTAAAATATACAAGTGAGTTCCAAATTCACCACTTATGAGTTGGTATGCTTGCATTTCATTCCTAAATATATGTTCTGAACAGGGAGCGGAATATCCTTGAGATAGTAAATGGCCTTGCACCAAAATTCCAAGAAGGAATCAAGGCCTATGCTGATAGCCCCATCATTGGCGAAGTAAATCAACCTTGCAGTTAAATTACTTCAATTATAGAGAAGCTTTCCACACTCCCTTCTAACACTTCTGATTACTTCTCTGTTATTTTTAGATTCGAGGAACCGGATTGATACTAGGCACTGAATTTGTAGACAACAAATCACCAAACCAACCGTTTCCTGCTGAGTGGGGCAAGTTTCTTACACTCTCTAGCGATGAAAATAAATATTAGACTCACAGATGAACAGGCCATGTTGTCACTTTGGGGCTCATTTTTGCTTAAAATTTATTGTAAATGCCCATCATCATTTCTTTTGAAATGAGTTTCTTACAATAAGGTGATTACCATGTATATGCAGGTGTTGGTGCTATCTTTGGAGCTATGTGTGAGAAACACGGCATGCTCATCCGTGTAGCAGGAGATAGCATAATGCTTTGTCCTCCCTATATAATGACTCATGACGAGCTTGACTTGGTAACCTAAACCCCTCGCTCACGTTCTGTAACTTTTGTTCATCTCAGTGGATGACTGATCTCATTGCTTTATCTCTTTAATTCACTCAGGTAATACATCGTTATGGTAAAGCACTCAAAGACACTGAAGAGAAGGTGCAGAAGCTCAAAGCTCAGGCCTAAAGAGTAACAAGATGCTGGAAGGCTGCTACATGATCTTGATAATGATGACAAACCCACATTTTGTAAATCCTTTAGAAACTGCTTAACTACAATTCCAAAGTTTTTCAATATGATTGCTGAAAGTATCTCCTTGCAAATCCACATTGTTTTGATTAAAATGAAGACGTTTTTAAGCAAGTTGCTTTCAGCCAGTTCAATGAAACAAATAAATATATAATTTTGACCATACACAACTCTGAGATGAGCCTTGGAGCATAAAATTTATTACAAACTGGCCTGGTAAATAAAGAGTAATACTAGAACATTAAAAGGTGGCATCAACTATAATAGGTTTTGCGGATAACTAGTTTCAGCAGCTGAAGCAAGAATAATAGGTGACTTGATGATTTAGATACAATGAAGAACTTTGCTTCCGATAGGTGACTTGTGAAGATCATGTAAACGGCTCAGATCCAATCTATTTTTGTGACCTTGTTTGTGAAGCCTGCGCCATATCAATGAGCCCGTGATTTATATTTTGTCAAGAATGGCAACAATATGTTGACTAAGGGGATAAATAATAGGATTTGAACATGAAGAGTACAATTCAAGGGGTACAAAGGAATGCAAACTTACCAATTGATGAGATCAAAATGATCTCCTGGTGCTTGGATAACTGTCTCCGGATCCAAAACCACCGCTTCGGCTAGACCCTTGGGATTGACTTGAACTGTTCCCGCCAAAGGAGCCAAACCTGCTTGTACTAGAGCCTTGTCCACTAAACCCACCAGAGCCTCCAAACAGTGAATCACGGTTACTGTTGGTGTTACCATATCGAGACCCTCCACTGCCACCAAATCCAGAACCACCACCGTACCCCCCACCACCACTGCCGCCACCAAATCCAGAACCACCACCGTACCCCCACCACCACTGCCGCCACCAAATCCAGAACCACCACCATAACCCCCACCCCCACCGCCGCCACCAAATCTAGAACCTCCACCTCCACCAAATCGTGAGCCACCACCGCCACCGAATCGAGAGCCACCACCGCCACCAGGAGCAAGCCTTATACTGGGATCACCTGCTATTTCCGGAAGCTGAAAAAAAGTAAAAGTTGGAATTAAGGATCTCGTCAAAACTAGAAAAGGAATGCTGCTTAATACACAGCACGGAACTATTAAAAGAAATACGTGGTACCACTCACCTTTTGAAATCGACAAGAGATATCCCTCTCAATACCCTTGAGGTCCATCATCTGATCGTGTGTGTGAATGAGAATTGCTGTCCCTTTCTTCCCAGCACGCCCAGTCCGGCCAGATCGATGAACGAATATCTCTGAGTTGTTTGGAAGATCATAATGTATTACCTAATCAAGTAACACATAAAGGATGTAAAGACAGAGTCACGATATACTGATGTAATTCAGTATTCAGAGCAAATTGAGACTAGAGAAATGTAAAATGTACCAAATCAACATTGGGAATATCCAGACCGCGGGCAGCAACATCAGTAGCAAATAATACATTAATGCTCCCATCTCGAAAGCTTCCAAGTGTTCTTTCCCTTTGATCCTGTGAAATGTCCCCATGCAAAGCCCCGCCCCGACATATACTACTCATTGCATACGATAAACGATCAGCATCACGTTTAGTAGCAGTAAAGACAATGGCCTTGCCACCCTTTCCATATTCCTGTAGATATAAATTAACCATCAGTAGTGCATGTTTTCATACGCGTTTCTATATTCATTTAACATATACATGTCTAATAGAGTTACTGCACCAGACAAAAAAGATACTAAGCATACTTTAATAAGAGGACCAATTATCGAAGCCTTTCCAAAAGAATCTGAAGCAACTGAATATAGAGTGATCCCTTCCGCTAATTTCTGATCATCCTCGCCAACCTAAAAAATTGTTCGTAAAGTGAATCAGGCATATGGCCAATGAAGAATGTTTAGAAAAACAACATAAAAAATATAAACAGTCACAACCTCTAACACATCGAAGCTGTAACAATGATTTCATCAAGTAGAAGGTATCAGAAAAGTCAGCATTCAGAAATGAAGGTACTATAATTGGCCCTCAATGTCAAAAATGGATAATGATTAAGAAATGTACTACTAAGAAGAGAAACTCACAAGATCAATGGTCAAAGGATTATTCAAATGCTGCTGTGTAATTTTCTTAATCCAAGTTGGCATGGTAGCAGAGAACATCATAGTGTGCCTTTGCTTTGGAACTTTAGCAAGAATCTCTTCCACAGCCTCCGCAAATCCCACTTTAAGCATCTCATCAGCCTCATCGAGAACAGCAAACTGAACTTCCCCTAAGTTCAATGCACCCCTCTTTAACAGATCAATAACCCGGCCAGGTGTACCAACAACAACATCAACCCCACGGTCAAGCTGGCTCATTTGTCTATATATAGGAGTCCCACCATAGACACATAGCGTGTCAAGATGCGGTGCAGCCTCATAAAACTCTTTTTCCACTTGCTTTGCCAGCTCTCTAGTCGGCGCCAACACTATGCCCAACGGAAACCTCCCACGCCTACATTATCAAATAAAAACAATCTTTATCTACACACAACTCATCAAATTATTTACACAAATAAAAAGTAGTAATCAAAAGATTGTCAGTAAAACATACCCATGCTTGGCATTGTACTGACTAATCTTATCCAACATGGGAATTCCGAAAGCTAGAGTCTTTCCAGTTCCTGTCTTCGCCCTAGCAATCATGTCCCTTCCTTGCATAGCCGGCTCCAGCACAGCTCTCTGAGAAATCCCAAAACTTTCTCAAACTCAATCCAACAGAAAATCATAAGTAACACACACAAATACAACAAAATTGACAAATAATCAAAACAAATCAACACAGATATCAACAAAAAGCGACTAGGAATTAAATAATACCTGAATTGGAAACAGCTTAGTGATTCCCTTTCCAGCCAAAGCAGTCACAATCTCCTGTGCAATCCCAAGCCTAGCAATCTCCAAACTCGACTCATCCGCAGCAACATCATACGCCAAAGCCTGAGCCCTACAAACATCTGAAGCCCTAAACTTCAAAACCCCCAAACCAGAATGAAACCCTCTCACCCCTCCTCCAACCAATCCCTCCCACTTCCCACCAGCCTCAACAATTTCACTCTTCACCGCATCATACACAGTCAACGCCTTCAACGGAGTCAAACAAATCGCTCCAAGCGATCTATTTTTCAACAAACCGGAAGATGCAGAAGCGGACAGACGTCTCAGAACAATAGTCGCCATTTCCGTGCGGAGGAAGTGGTTAGGGTTTTCGAGAGGGGTTTAGTGACGTCGTCTGCGTGGTTTATACAACCTCGTACGATATGTCCCAATTGAGCCGAACCCAATATCTTCGAATAGAAATTGAACCGACATTAATTGTTCCTTAATACACAAAATGTTTAAATTGAACCACAATTTGGCCCAATCGAAACTCGGTTCAATTTGAAGCAATGCTTCAACAACCCCCTTCCTCCTTATCCGCCTCGTTCAATTCACTCTCGTTTCACCGGAGGAGTCCTCAGACGGCTATGAGTTCGTCATCATTAATCTCCGTCAGTCCCCTGACTCCACGTCATCTCAATCCCGTCTCCAACTCCTTACACTCTAAACCCAACTTCTCCAATTTCATCAACCTTAAAATTCCCAAATTCAGATCCCATTCCTTCCGCAAATCATCAAGTCATTTACTCGTCCGCTGCTCCGACCAGCAACAGCCTGTTGTGTCCAAGCCATCGTCAGTTGAAGTGTTTGGAGGTGTTAAGGAGCTTACGGGTTTACAATCAGTTGTGGACAGTTTATCGCCGCCGGTGAGGTTGGCTACGTCAGTTGTTGTTGTTGCTGGAGCGATTGCTGCTGGTTATGGATTAGGGTTGAAGATTGGAGGGACGAGGAATGCTTCGTTGGCTGGAGCTGTTGCTGTGGGAGTTGCTGGTGGTGCGGTTGCTTATGGTTTGAATTCTTGTGTGCCGGAAGTTGCTGCTGTTAATTTGCATAATTATGTTGCTTTGTCTGATGATCCGCTTGCAATTAGTCGAGAAGATGTTGAAGGGATTGCCAGCAGGTTAAGTTATCATTCGCTCTGACTTGTTTAAAACATTTACAGTGTTTTATTGTTACTTTTGTTAGAAGACTATGGGTTGAGCTGATTATTTTAAATGTGATGAATTCTTGTTTGTACATTTGACATTTTCTCCTGTTTGATCTTTCCCTAATGCATTTCATCAGGTATGGAGTGAGCAAGCAAAATGAAGCATTCAATTCTGAACTTTGCGACTTGTATTGTCGGTAAGTGGATGACATACTGCTATTTCTTTGCCCAAGTCCGTGTTCCTGAGTTTACTGTGTTGCTAAGCACTAGTGATTGTGTTGTTTCTGAAAGATACGTAGTAGTAATGCAATTTCAAGTTCTGCTTTCTCGAATAATGATTTCCATTTATTTATGTTATTCTCTACTTTGTGTTACCTGTTTGTTAGTTTACGATGTGGTCAGACATAGTCTTACATCTATTTGTCTTTTAAATGCCGAATTGTCTATTGTTCATTCTATCATTCAGATTTGTTTCATCTGTCCTTCCTGCTGACAACGAAGATCTTAGTGGAGACGAAGTTGAAACTATATTAAAATTTAAGAATGCTTTGGGTATTGATGACCCCGATGCTGCTGGAATGCATATGGAGGTACTCCAAGTCTTGATGTACGTCAGACGTTTTACTAGTAATGACCCTACATAAAGTGTTTTTGTTTCTGGTCTCCAGATCGGTAGACGAATTTTCAGGCAAAGGCTTGAAGCTGGTGATCGTGATGCTGATGTACTACAGCGGCGGGTAAGCTTTAGAAGTTTTAATAGAATAATATGGGGGTATAAGGCACAGGAAATACAGGGAAAGTTTATTAATGACACCTCCTTGCAGGCATTTCAAAAATTGATATACGTATCAACTCTCATTTTTGGAGAAGCGTCAAAGTTTCTTCTTCCTTGGAAGCGCGTCTTCAAAATCACAGATTCTCAAGTTAGTTTCTGCAATGTTCTTTCATTTCTCATTAAGCATGGTTTTTATATAACTTTTGAGTAGGCTATTCAAATAATTTATATCCATCTGTTTTTCTTTTTTCTTAAAAGGTGGAAGTTGCAATTCGTGATAATGCGCAACGGCTGTATGCCCGGAAGCTGAAATCAATTGACAGAGGTACATTCTTACAATGCTACATATAACTTCGTTAATTTCTATGACGAGTGTCCAGAGGCTTTCATTTAATTGCAGTGGTTGATGGTCTTGTCAGGATAATCAAAAGGTTTAGTTGCTGGGACCCATGTTTTTATTTGTCATTATTGGTCTTACTAGTTGTTGATGAAATTGAAATGAGCATCTGTGACTATTTTATATTATTGTTGTGATTGATTTTGGATGTCATCTGAACACAGATCTGGCGGTTGACCAACTTCTTGAATTGAGAAAAGCGCAGCTTATGTATTCCCTTTCAGACGAGGTAATTTACCCTACTGAGAAAAGAGGCACCCATTATTGTTAACTCATGCGAAAAATGAACATATTAATAGCGAGAGTAAATGCAGCTTGCTGAGGAAATGTTTCGAGCTCATACTAGAAAATTAGTTGAAGAGAACATTACATCAGCTCTTACTATGCTGAAATCAAGAGCAAGAACAGTGTATGATCTCCCCTCATTTGATTTTAATAATATATATTTCCTTTAATCAATTTGATGAATCTTTTTGGAACTAGATCAGTTAAATTTACGTAAATCTTAGCCCATGACAGTACATATATAACTCTATACCTCTGACAAAACAAGGCTTTGAACAGGGACCCACAAAGGTAATTGAAGAGATCGACAAAATTCTAAGCTTCAACAACTTGCTCGTCTCTCTCAGAAACCACCCGGAAGCAAATAACCTTCCTCGTGGAATCGGACCCGTGTCATTAATAGGTATTGCTATTTTTTTACTTTTTACATGCCATTATCAAATCAAATATATATTTCATTTGATGAATTTTTATCTTGGTACACTTGCCAAACTTAGGTGGGGAGTATGATACTGATCGCAAGGGTGATGAACTGAAACTATTATTCCGAGCCTATGTTACAGATGCTGTATCCGGGGGCATCATGAAAGAGGATAAGGTACGCTAAAGTTTTGCTTACTATTTGTATTTTTACTTAAGTTCTTCTCTCTATCCTATCTGGTGCATTAGAATTTGTGGTGGCACCTGTTCTGCTTTATCATTCCTATATATGCTAATGCTATATATTTGAAAATTGTGTTAAGAGCTTCTCATTTTGTAGTTGGCCGCATTGAACCAGTTAAGGAATATACTTGGGCTAGGTAAAAGAGAAGCAGAAACCATCATAGTGGATGTTACTTCCAAAGCTTATCGTAAACGACTTTCACAAGCTGTTTCTGGAGGTCAGCTAGAGGCTGCTGACAGCAAGGCGGCTTATCTTCAAAATTTGTGTAAAGAGTTAAACTTTGACCCTCAGAAGGCCAGCGAGATTCATGAAGGTATTGGAGTTTGAGCTTGTAGTTGATAAACTGTAATACTGTATTAGTGCACAAGTATCATCTTCTGTTGTAGTATGATATCGACGCTGTGTTAGAAAGATTGGTGTTCCACCTGTTCTTGCTGCATTGAATATCATCCATACCTTTTACAAATATATATTTTTGCATCTAGAAATATATCGCACAAAACTCCAGCAACTGGTGGCTGATGGAGAGCTTTCTGAGGATGATGTGAAGGCTCTGCTGCGGCTTAGAGTAATGCTCTGTATCCCGCAAAGTGTTGTTGAAGCAGCTCATGCAGATATCTGTGGCAGCTTATTTGAAAAGGTGCACATCAAACTATTTCCCACTGCATCTATAGATTTCACAAGATTAATTTTTCCGTCGTTGTGCTAGGTTGTGAGGGATGCTATTGCATCGGGTGTTGATGGGTATGACGCGGATGTCAAAAAAGCTGTCCAGAAAGCAGCACATGGATTACGCTTGACAAGAGAGGCTGCTATGACTATTGCCAGCAAAGCGGTTAGTAAACGTGTGCTGTATTGGCCTAGAAACTTGGTAAATAATTTTTGCATCATGCATGTCTCGTATATGAACACTCTCCTCAAACTTAACATACAGGTTAGGAGGATTTTGTGAACTATGTAAAACGTGCAAGGTCCCTTGGAAACCGTACAGAAGCAGCCAAAGAGCTTAAGAAAATGATAGCCTTCAATACACTTGTTGTGACTGAATTAGTTTCTGACATAAAAGGGGAATCGTCTGATACTTTACCGGAGGAACCTGTGAAGGAAGAAGTGAAGCAACTTGAGGGCGAGGATGAAGAATGGGAGTCGCTGCAGAGCCTTCGCAAGGTGAAACCAAACAGTGAGCTTCTCTCAAAGTTGAGAAGACCTTGTCAGACAGAAATAACCCTCAAGGATGACCTCCCTGAAAGGGACAGGATGGATCTTTACAAAACATACTTGCTTTTCTGCTTAACAGGGGAAGTCACAAAGATTCCATTTGGGACTCAAATTACCACAAAAAAAGATGATTCAGAATATATCCTGCTGAATCAACTTGGTCAAATTTTAGGTCTAACGCCTAAAGAGATAGTAGATGTTCATCGGAGCTTGGCAGAGCAAGCTTTCAGACAACAAGCAGAAGTGATTTTAGCTGATGGACAACTGACAAAAGCCAGAATAGAGCAACTTGATGAAGCACAAAAGCAAGTTGGCTTACCGCCAGAATATGCTCAGAAAATTATTAAGAGCATTACCACAACGAAAATGGCTGCAGCAATTGAGACTGCAATTAGCCAAGGGAAGTTGAATATAAAGGAGATTAGAGAACTTAAGAAAGCAAGTGTCAATGTGGACAACATGATATCTGAAAGCCTGAGAGAAAGCCTTTTTAAGAAGACAGTAGATGAAATTTTCTCATCGGGGACAGGAGAGTTCGACGAAGAGGAAGTTTATCAGAAGATTCCAGCAGATCTTAACATCAACACCGACAAGGCAAAACTTGTTGTTCAGGAGCTTGCAAAGACCAGATTGTCAAACTCTTTAATTCAAGCAGTGTCCAGTTTAAGGCAGAGAAACCCTAATGCAGTGGTATGACAAAGTTCTCAAAATTTAGTAATTATGTTTTTATGTGCTTAAAATAATTTTGAGCAGTGGTAACATTGTTGTTGGTCTGGCTTAGGTATCGTCACTCAATGACCTGCTGGCCTGTGACAAAGCTGTACCATCAGAGCAGCTAACATGGGAAGTGCCGGAAGAGGTTGCAGATCTTTTTGCGATTTATATCAAGAACAATCCAGCCCCAGAGAAGGTTTCTCGCCTGCAATATCTCTTAGGCCTAAGTGATGCAACAGTCGCTGCCTTGCGAGAGATGGGTGACAGAGTGTTGTCTTCAGAATCAGAAGAGTTTGTATTTTAGTTAGTATATTTACAGGTCAGTTATTGTACCAGGATCTATCAAATTTTGGTGATGTACTTTAGCAGAGTCTGCTTGCCAAACTGAGTTCAGCTTAGCATGACTAACTCTATATCAGAGTTTTCCTTAGTACCATTCCCAATCTCTCCGTTTAAAGTCAAGTGTCCGGCCACCACTAGACTACCATCATTTCCGCAGCATTGATTATGAATTGATTCAGTTGTTTTCCATATAACATGGATGCACTTTTGCTTTTATTTGTAATGGGAAAAACTTTAGCAGACATCTCTTTAAATAAACACATGTCATGGTTGATAACATCTTTGCACATGACAAACGTTATTCATCACTTGACATACTTTAGCAGACATCTCCTGATCTCAATAAGGATCACATGTCTTACCTGGTTGGGTATCAAATAACATGAAAACTACCTGTCTAATTGCCGACACTTTGAAAAACAAAACCTCTGCTAACATTCCATGAATCTTTCCTAAACTTGTTCAAATTAAACTCCTGTTAAACTGCTAAAATTGTTCAAAAACCTTGACTATTTCACAAATACTCCAGCACACACTAATCAAATTACTTTACGTGTACTAACGGTCGCGATCACTCATATTTTTAAAGTCAAAAACTGCCGATTTTTCAAGTGAATTTATCGTTCAAGTAACTGTGATGATGCTGAGATATGAAAGTGACAGAAATGATAAAACTTGAAGTCAATTAATCAACTTTGTTTAGTGGTGAATTATTGAGTTTGTGTATTAGTTGGCCCCCTTTTTCCAGCTCCTTCCTTTGATTCTTCTTTCCAAGCAATCACAGCTACTCCCCTTCATCTGCTATTTCTTATTTATCTCTTTTTTCTCATCCGAAACACGAATAGTTTTCGATATAATGAACTAATATTTAATATACATTTTAAGTTCAACAAGTAAAAGCTGTAATATAAAAGGTATGCTCAGCTTGAATTTATATGTAAAATGATGAACTTAAACTGTTAAGTTTGACGAAACAAATATCCGTAAATCGATTATAAATAGAGAGCAACTGAGTTCTATATCTGCACTCAACATTTCCATCATCCTCACCTCTCTGACTTCTTTCATCACTTAATTAGCTCAGCTCCATTCCGTAAAAAAGATGTCTCAAACTGAGCAAACCAGACATCCCAAGGTAACTTATCGAATCAGTACTCCCTTGAACCTCAATCATGTGTAAATTTTTTCTAATTTGCTTTTGAAATTTTTATTGCAGCTGAAAAGCCTGTTGCGATGGAAGCACCACCTCCTGTTGGCTACCCAACTGCTGAGGGCTCTCATGAAGCAGCCCAAAGTGATGCTCCAGCTGAAACCACATCTCGTGGCGACGGGTTTTGGAAGGGATGGTGAGTGCAATATATATACTTTCCCAACATATCTTAAAAACTTTGTTGATCAATGTTTTCATGGTGCTTAACTTTATTTTTGTTATGCAGTTGTGCAGCTTTGTGCTGTTGTTGTGTGCTGGATGCTTGCTTTTAAGGATGTACAGCTTTGCTAAATACTCCATAGTGATTGTCAAGATTTCTTGTCTGATGTTTCTCAGGATGTTTTTGTTCTGTTTATTTCATGTAACAAAGTGTATGAACCATTCTTTAGTTCACAACTCATGTGAATGTATTGTATGTTAGTAGTAAACTTTCTTCAATAAATGTTTATTTTGTTAACTTGATTTATTTCAAAGTGATCTTAAAACTTATTCGTTTTATGTTACTAATTAATTTGATTGTACAGGAGAAAAGTCAAAGAAGATTGATGATTGCTATCGTTTTTTTCGATTTATATAACGATTGATATGAATAACCGTTAATTTTAATATTAAATTTATATAAAATAAAGATTTTTTAAGACAACTAATTTTTTCTTATCTTAATAAGTGATACAAAACTGAATATTTTTGCCTAAAAACTACTGTACTTGATAATATGAAACGCAGCGTTTTATCAACGAACGGGGGACGAGAATTAGTCATTTAGAATCCGAAACCCCAATCCCCAAAAATTCACCAAACCCTAACTTTTCGTCAGAATGGGGAAGGACGCTCCACAGCCGCAGTCTTCCGCTATGGAGATCGACGGCGATCTCAATTCGAACGGTTCCGATCAACCTGTCATCAAATTCTCAATCAATGGTACATTCACTTTTTCATCGGATCTATTTAATTACGACGATCAAACCTCACAGTTGTGTTTAAAAGCGTTGATGTCATTTTTACCTGTTTTTGTTCATTTTTCAGTGCTGCAATTGCTCAAATCGGCACAGATGCAGCATGGACTGCGCCATGGAGATTACACTCGTTATCGGTAACTCATGATTCCTTGCTGTTATAGAACTGGATACAGATTTTTAAAATTAGCTGGATTTTTATGATGTAGTGTTAGATTTGTTAATATATGATTGTCAGTCACATTGTAGGTTGTGTTTTTTTTTGGGTTGGGGTTACTTAAAGTGTGTTAAGAGATGTGGTTTCAATTGAAATGAATATGGTTGTGTAACTGTGTTGATGATAAATGTGGCTGTATGACAGGCGCTATTGCACTGCGCGATTGAGGAGGCTGTACAAGTCACTGAAGTTCACTCATGGCCGTGGGAAATACAACAAGAGGGCAGTAACGGAGGCTACAGTGACTGACGTTAGGTGCTTAGTTTATTGCAATTGCCATTAAAGTTATCTCATTTAATGCTTTTGATTATAGATTATAGTTCATGAACTGTATGTGATGTGTTTGGTTCAATTTAGGTTTCTGCATATGGTTTTATACACGGCTGAAAGAGCATGGAGTCATGCCATGGAGAAAAGGCAGTTACCTGATGGGCCGAGTGCTAGTCAACGTATCTACCTTATTGGAAGGCTCAGGAAAGCTGTAAAATGGGCTACTCTATTTTCACAGTTGTGTTCTATCAAGGGAGATTCTAGAACATCTTTGGAGGCTGAGGTACCTTTTATCTGATTATGCATTTTTTTAAGTCAGTCATGTGCATATAATTTTCAACTTATTTTCTTCACATAGTTTTCTTTGGCTTGTATATCCACACCTAAATTGTTGCCAACTGCTTACTTTTTACATTATACTTGGATTTTTCGTGTATTACCACTTGCAATCCATGTGTCACATTGGAACATTGTTGTCCTATCACCATTATGGCTCTTTACATTTGTTTTGTAAAATCATTTTCTAAACCAGTTCCCTTATTTAATGTCAAATGGTAGGCATATGCATCGTATATGAAAGGGAACTTATTGTTTGAACAAGATAAGAACTGGGACACAGCATTGACAAATTTCAGAAGTGCCAGGTTAACTCACACTAGTGCATATTTGTTTGTAATATGATCATATGATTTACATTTGAGATCAAATTTACATGATACAGGGCTGTCTATGAGGAACTTGGAAAATATGGTGACCTTGAAAACCAAGTTCTGTGCCGAGAGCGAGTTGAAGAGCTGGAACCTAGCATACGGTATTGCATGCACAAAATTGGCCAGTCCAATTTACAAGCATCAGAACTATTGCAGATTGGTGAAATGGAAGGACCTGCTTTAGATCTATTTAAAGCTAAATTGGAGGTCAGTGCATTCTAGTATCACAACTACAATCATATGACTATACTGGAGTAGTAGTTCCTTCCTGCTATTTTATTTTTTCTATGCATGTCTTTAGTCATAATAATTATAGGCATGCATTTTACTGGCTACATACTGGCCACATTTCTTTTGATACATATGTTTCTCTTCTATAATTTTGCAAACTGCACCCATTTGTAGGCTGTAATGGCAGAAGCAAGAACTCAACAAGCAGCATCAATGACAGAGTTCCACTGGCTTGGCCATAGGTTTCCCATCTCTAATCCAAAAACCAGAGTTTCAATCCTGAAAGGTTGCTAGATATTTGTTTCCTTTATTTTCATTGTTGTCTAGATGAAGAAATACATATCTCAATAAACCAGTCGATTCACGAATATGGCATACACAATGTTTGATGCAAATGTATATTTTGGTACTGATTGCACATAGCCGAATGTACAATAGCACTCCGGATATCATTTTAACTGTCCATCTTATTGATGCATGTGCCTGATATTTTTGCATGAGTATTCTGTAGTGTGTAGATTATATCTAGACTAGCTGGTGTTGCTTATGCCAATAGTATCTCGAATATTACTTATTTCTTTTAACTTTCAAGTACTGTATATTTCTGATCCATTGAGAACGTTTTGTATTGCTTGGATTTCAGCGCAAGAGCTGGAGAAAGATTTACATGGTGCTTCCTCTGACTCACTTTCAGCAGAGAAAAAACTTGCTGTTTTTGACAAAATTTTCAGTGCGTATCATGAAGCAAGAAGTTGCATTCGTGGTGATTTGGTATAAAATATTTTTCTACAATAATCGTTGTGGTAGCATTTTACTGGTGCATCAAATTCTAGAGTTTGGGTGATTCCAAATAGCTCAAATAGGAAGTCTTTCTACTTCTAACAGTTAACACAACAAACTCCTTTGGTCAGGTTACTGCCGGTAACACAGAAAATGTGAAAGATGAGCTCAATGGTCTTGACAAGGCTGTCAGTGCTGTTTTGGGACAACGCACCATGGAACGTAATCAGTTATTAATTGCTGTCGCTAAAGGCAAAACAACTAAACCTGAGGAGCTTGTTCGCTTGTACGATCTCCTTTTACAGGTGAGTTCATATTCCTTGTTTTAACTACTTTTTAAAGTAAAAGTTTTAAGAAGCCAGTTCAGTTGGTTGTACCTAACGTTTCTCCCCCTACATTGCAGAATACTTCTGATCTTTCGGATCTTGTTAGCTCTGGCAGGGACCAAAAGCCAGAAGAAGTTGCACTGGCTGAGGAGTGTGAAGTAAAAAGCTTAGCATTTCGAGCAGAAAGGTTCTCTCGATAACAATGCTCATTTTTTGTTTTTTGTGTACAGCTGTAATCAACTATTTAATTGATAGTTAATATAGTGGCTGATAGTTGTTTTAATACCATGCACTGTTATGGAAAAGGTTGTATAATCAAATGATGCAGTGGGTTTTGGACAAGTTAAGTTAATACTTGATCTAATTTGAGCTCTTTTTAGGTGCTTCTTTTTAGCAAAGTCGTACAGCTTGGCTGGGAAAAGGGCAGAAGCATATGCTTTATATTGTCGTGCTCGAACACTCGCGGAAGGTGCCCTGCAGAAATTCCAAGCTTTGGGTACCAATGACCAGGTCAGTCCTTGGCTTTCTGCTTACGAAGCCTTACCCTGAATTTCTACCAATTCTCATAAAAGCTTACCTTTCCCTTAACTCCCAAGATGTAAAGCAAATCTGTGTATAGACATGTGTTGTTAACTAGGGCACTTTCTTTTCCTTTGACAAAGTGAGATCAGCATTCACATAAAATGCATCAAGCTTATTGTTCAGATATTGCTGTGTAAAGTTTGTAACAAAGTTGGATTGTCCTTCTGTACAGACTGCTATAAAGGAGTTGAAGACATTGCATGAAAAGTGCAGATCCCAGAGTTGTATTGAACATGCAACTGGTATAATGGAAGAGGAGAAAGTTCCTGAACATCTGTCGCAAAAGATTTCTAGTATTTCCCTCAATGAAGACAAAAAGGTATTATATAGTCCATGGTTTCCATATAGTCCACGGCAATTCAGTCATATGATATCTGTCATCTTCTCACTGCACAATTGACCTTTCTCATGCTTTGTTAAGCCGGAGAAATATCTTATGGAGAAACTGGAGATCTATGAATCTGCCGTCGGTGATTCGAACACTAAAGGCTCTGCTCGAATCCAGCCTTTCCCTCCGTCATTCCAAACCATCCCTCGCAACCCGATTGTGCTGGACCTGGCATACAATTTCATTGAATTCCCATCATTAGAAAGCAGGATGAAGAAAGACAAGAAAGGGTTGAAAGGCTGGCTATGGGGTCGTGGCTAGTCTCCTTGTTCACTCCATCCTACTTTTTGATCATACTTTTCTGAAAATTTTCAGAACCCACTGTCTCACACCATGGAGTTACATTCAGAGTATTTTTTTACAACAAATTAATTTCAATACATTAATTTTATGTTTCATCTTCAAGTTTTATGATCCAGAGTAGCTCCTCTTACAACCGGTCCAATTGCACTGTCTTCTAATCGGACCGGTTCTTCAATTAAACCAAATTCGATTCAAACCGACCTACCACCACGCACACGTATCCCAAAACTGGCTCCAGCGAGAAATCCCCCAAATACAGAAAATATCTCAAAATCCAAATATTGCGTTTGCTTTTGATCTCGAGATTTTTCACAATCGTCGACCTTTCGTTTCCGATCGTCGATTCACGCTGCGCAGAATCGGCTCGATTCGAGCTCTGCACCTCTCGCGGATTTACGATCGGTTAATGTGTTGCTAGTTTGTTGTAGATTTAGTAGTATTACGCATGAGCTGTTTGGTAAATCTGAGATTTTTCTGTCGATTTTCGCATTCTTCGTTTTCAAATAAGCTGGAAAATCGCAGGACCTTTTTATCATACTCACCTGATTCCAAAAGCCATAATTGTAATAGAAGAAGTGATTTTAGTAGTTATTGTTTGTTTTCGAATAATGGATTCATCATCAAACAGCAGCAACAAGAAGTGTAACTCAAAGATACTTAAAGGTTTGTTTTTTGGAGATGCGACAGACATGTTTAATTTGTAATTGTTAGAGGTTTTGATAGTTGATTGCTGTTGTGTTATGCTTTTTAGCTGTTGGAGTTTCCAATGTGGAGAGGAGGGTAGCTGCTGTGCCGTCTGTCATTGTGATAGGTGGTGGATTTGCAGGGATTGCAGCTGCTCGTGCTCTTCACGATGCTTCCATTAAGGTATTTTCGCTATTAGACTTGATTGAGCTGTTGGCTGTGGTTGTTAATGTGAATTCAGTTGGATTTTTTGCTTACCTTTATAATTTCCTTTTAATAGGTTGT
The DNA here is from genome assembly GCA_006409495.1 of Sedum album. Taxonomy (NCBI): domain Eukaryota; kingdom Viridiplantae; phylum Streptophyta; class Magnoliopsida; order Saxifragales; family Crassulaceae; genus Sedum; species Sedum album. Next base: position 58,870 of record QZGG01000472.1, read on the forward strand.
CCTGTTGGAGTCTCGGGATAGATTGGGTGGAAGAGTTCACACCAATTACTCATTTGGGTTCCCCGTTGATCTTGGAGCATCTTGGTAAGCTCAGCGTATCATTTGTAGCCTACTATTTACATTTGTATTTTTGTCTTAGTCAGCGCACTGGGATTCATGTGGTTTCTCATCCATCTTCCATGAGTCCTTTTCAGGTTGCATGGTGTATGTAATGAAAATCCTTTAGCACCTTTAATTGGGAAACTCGGACTGCCTCTATACCGGACAAGTGGTGACAATTCAGTGTTGTATGATCATGATTTGGAAAGGTATCCATTGAACATCATCAATTGTTCCTTCAGAAGGTGGTTTCTGCTGTAGTTTTTATCAGAGAAAATATATGGGTGCTTCTTATGCATAATAGGATAATGCTCAATTTCAGTGTATCACATACATAGTGTGATGAAAAAAATGTTTACTTCTTGTGTAGTCTATATGAATTGGCCTTTTATCGTCGGGTCTAAAATATCTGTGTCTGCGAACAAAGTATAAACCATCCCAGGTTACCATGAATCAATATTACAGAGAATGTGCATACTGGTTATCATGTTCCTTTTTATGGCATGGCAATTTCAATCATCTACTTAGTTCTCGCAAAATGAAAGACTAACCTTTTTTCATCCTTCTGTTCAGTTATGCGCTGTTTGATATGGAAGGTAAGCAAGTTCCTCTGGAGCTTGTTACAGAAGTTGGTGAAATATTTGAGAGTATTCTGAAGGAGGTTAGTGTTTTTGCCCTTGGAACTCTAATGCAATAATGCACATGCTTGCGATCCTGAAGTGATTATCTTTATTTGTGGTTGTAGTGTGATAAAATAAGGGATGAACTTGAAGAGGACATATCGATCCAGCGAGCGTTTGAGATAGTATTTGAAAGGAACCCAAAGCTTAGGTTTTGAAATTGAAAGAATATATTTTTATATGGCCTTCAGCCCCCATCATCTATTTTTCTAACGTAACATGGCTGTAGGTTGGAGGGCCTATCCTACAAAGTACTCCAGTGGTACTTATGCAGGATGGAAGGCTGGTTTGCTGCTGATGCTGATACAATCTCTCTTAAGTTTTGGGATCAGGTACCGGCTGCAATATCTAAACTTTATATTATCATTTATCAGTATGAAATTGCCATCCCTTCTAAACAAAAGAGGGAGCAACAGTATCTTATAGCATCAATTCCTTCTGTAATGTGACAAGGGTATGATCCCTTGTCAATATGAATTAGTATTAGTATTTGGCTCCTCTTCTTCACGAACAACAAATAGTAAGTCATGCTAACTGGAGCTCATGGGCTGATGGTTTCGGGGTTCATACATCTATCTCTTTCACTAGCTTGTGCCAATTTATTGAAATTTGACTTTTTCCTATTCAGGAAGAATTGCTTCCTGGAGGCCATGGGCTGATGGTGCGGGGTTACCTTCCTGTTATCAACACACTTGCTAAAGGTCTTGATATTCGGCTCAACCACAGGTTCAGTCTTAATGTTTTTCAGTAAATTAACAAAGTCATCATTTCCTATATACATCACTAACTGTTGAACAAAATTGACTTTTCCAGAGTCATTAAAGTTGCTCGGCAGTATAATGGAGTTACAGTAACTGTTGAAGATGGTAGCACATTTAAAGCTGATGCAGCCGTAATTGCTGTTCCTCTTGGCGTATTAAAATCCAAGAGAATTAAGTTTGAGCCCAAGCTCCCTGAGTGGAAGGAATCAGCCATTGAGGATCTTGGCGTGGGGGTTGAAAATAAGATAATATTGCATTTTGAGAAGGTGTTTTGGCCCAATGTTGAATTCTTGGGAGTTGTTGCCGAGACGTCATACAGCTGCAGTTATTTTCTGAATCTTCACAAAGCAACCAGCCATCCTGTTCTGGTTTATATGCCTGCGGTAGGCTTGCTTGTGACATTGAGAAGATGTCTGATGAAGCTGCTGCAAATTTTGCTTTTATACAGCTTCAGAAGATACTCCCTGATGCTTCCTCCCCAGTAAGTTTTTCGTCCCATTCTTACTGGATTTTTTATTTATTTCAAAACAATATTGGGGTTTAAACAATTATGATGAAAGTTGTCGAAATACTCATGTAGGTGACAGTATTGCAGCAAACATATTAAATACATATTTGTTGACCATTAACTGCAGATTCAGTATCTTGTTTCGAGGTGGGGCTCAGATGAAAATTCACTCGGTTCTTACAGCTACGATATAGTAGGAAAACCTCATGACCTATATGAGAGGCTGAGAGTCCCAGTGGATAATCTATTCTTTGCAGGCGAAGCAACCAGTGTGCTCTACCCTGGCTCTGTGCATGGTGCATACTCCACAGGAATCATGGCTGCTGAGGAGTGTAGAATGCGTGTCCTGGAGCGCCATGGGGAGTTGGATCTACTCCAGAGAGTCTTGGGCGAGGACAACCCAGTGTTGGTCCCTCTCTTAATATCCCGCCTCTAGGCTTCAGGCTTTGCGCCTTTGCCTCATATGTATTAAACTGTCACAACACAGCAAACATCAAGTTTTTCAACAGACTCCTAAGAAATTATTCCTATGCGTTTGGATCTTACGGATATGTTATGTTATTTATGCTGTTTTGAACATGAGCTGTTAGGACAGTTTAACATTTCCGGGAATTGGAGTCGAGGTTAAGCGAATCTCGTGTCATAGAATAAGGACCATTAAGGTCAGATGACCTTATGGAACTCAGTATACAAAGACAGTTACAACTCAGTCCTATGTTTAAGAATAGGCTTTAGGAAATAGTGAAGTTAACGAACTAAACATATCCCAGGTACCAGAAGACGGCCTCAAGGATACTAGGGAACATTAGTAGTTCTAATCTTTGACCATGTCGCAAAAATAGACATACTCGCACTTTTTTTTTATTTAAAAGGGATTATAGGAATTTTACTCCTATCCCATGACTCAAACCCAAAACCTGATGACCCAAGTAGTGGGTGACTAACCACTAGACCAACCCACTTCGACAACATAAATGACTTTCCTGTGGAAGAAAGTGACATCCTTTTAATCGTGAAACATCAGACATGAATATGAGCATCATCAAATGGGAAGACACACTATCTTATTAAAAATGGAACATAGAAGGGTGCAGTTTGTAAGAAAATTATCTTTGGCATCTGTTTCTGTTGATAATGCCCCAAGCCAATGGGTGTATCAAACATGAAGAGTGAAAACAAATGGTTATTATAGTAAGTATGATTCGACAACTGAGCGCCCGAGCTTCTCTTGCATGTCCTTGGGAGTTTCCATCTGTTACATTAATTCACATAACAAGAAATGTCAGTAGATGTCAAAAGTTCGGTTTTGCCTTACAAGTACACCTAAACCTACCGCATTCAGAGCTTTGAAAACAGCTTTTACTTGGTTAAAGGGATTCCTTGACCCAATAATCTGCATGAGTAAGGGAATTTTACTTGGTTGATTTCTAGACTTATGAAGAGCAGATAAAATTGTACAAACTATAAATATCACCTTAGAATGAACATTTTTCAGGCCTGTTAACTTCAGGATAGGATGAACGTGCCTGCCTGCAGCCATTCCACGATCTGTAGGCCTAGGCCAGAGATAGACCTGTTACAAAAAACACATGGTCAGATCAACAAAACAAGATTGAATTGAATTTGAATTGTGACCTTTGCTTTCTTGTATCAAACAATGCCTGCATATTCAAGAACATGAAATTGAATTGTGACCTTTGTTTTCTTGTATTCTGCTACCACTGCATGAGGAATGGTATGTTCTTTATACAGCTCCACAGTGTGCAAATTTTGGAAACATTTTTCATGTGCCTGTTTTCCAAAACAAAAAAAGTGTTACTGAATCAATACTTGCTACAAAATGAAGCAAAACGATTTTATAGACTGACAACTTTAAAAGACAACTAAACAAAGATATGCATGAACACTGGGATATCTCTCAGCCCATCAAGTACAAAATCATAAAATATGATCTCTAGCATTCCAATAGTTGGCAGTTGTCTAAGAATATGATGATTATACACACCGTGGGAAATAAACCTCTTCCAACTTACTTTTCAAATTTTATCACATGCATGCTACAAGCACAGGGAAGCTTATAACTTGCCTAACAAATATCAACAGCTCAACACATACCTTTCGAAGAGCAACACCAACTTGTGGTCCTTTGGCTTTGGCATATCCAACAACTCCATTGTAGTTTCCACAAACAACTATGGCTGCAAACTTTGCCACTTGACCTCCCTGAAACATGGAGTGAAGGGAATGGATACAACAGCCCAGAAAAGTAATCACTTTGGCCCACAATTGAAGGGAAATATATTACCTTTGTCACTTTTACAGTTCGGTTGACGTTTAGCAATTGGACATCAAAACCCTGCCATGGATATCATAGATGCAAAATTAACAAATAAGAGTAACAAACTTGACTTCAAGTAAATAACTTAATTTTGAAACATAACTCATATTTGAACTTAATTAGGTTAATTGAATGCCAAAAATAACATAAGATGTCATCAAACTCTAATCTTGACCTTTTGATTCACATATTGTTATATCCACGAACATATTGATGGTTATTATTTGCTTGGGAACATAAAAGCATCAACATAGGCAAGATTTAAAATTTGATCTATAAGCTTTTCATTTTGAAAGTTGCAACGAGAATGCTACTAAAAGCATGAGTGCATGACCACAAAACAAGGCAATTACGCTGTGTAAGAAAATCACTCACCTTACGGAAAACAGGTCTACTCTTCTTTTCTGTCAATGCATTCCGTTCCTCAGCCAAGGTTCTAATCTCCTCTTCCAACAACATTCCTTTCTTCCCAAATGTGTGTGCCAAATCAGCTAGTTTCTCTTCCAGCTTTTTATCAATAGCATTAAGCTTCTCTATTAAGGCATGATCCCCCTCGTACACGTCATCATCATCGTCCTTATCACTATAATCTTCTTCCATCCTTATCTTTCTCATCATCATCCAACTGACCATCCATTATAGGCCTCTCAAGCTTTCCAAGATTCTCCACATTGGTCGGATCATTAAGTTCCCTCATCTCCACCAACCTCACAGCCCTGTTCAATTTCTGCTGTAGCATAAACTTCTCTTTCCCTTCAGCATTCTTCAACCTGCTCATCAACTCCCCGATCACCCTATATTCTGGCCTTACATGAAAATGCTTCTCCTCAAATCTATCAATCCTCTTCATCCATTTGTATGCATCATCCAGTGTCTCTGCAGTACAAACTAAATTCAGATTTTCATTAATATTGAAGCTAAACATATAAACTTGTACCAAATATCAAAAAACCAAAACCTGATTTGACGAAGCTTTTAAGAAGCTCCTCGTGCCTCCGAAACTTCTTCTTAAAAAACTCCAACTTATTCTTAGCATCTTCACGCGTAAACCTCGCATTTCCGTCGTCGTCTTCATCATCGCTCTCTGACTCACTCACATCGTCGCCTCTCGCAGCATTGGCTACTCCTCTCACGCTCATACACCACCTCTTGGATAAATCACTCCGCGGGCATAACTCCGACGTGTGAATCTGATGCTTCTGTAGGGTGGAAATGCTCCTACGGGAAATGGTGCTAATTGAGGGTTGTTCTGTTAGGGTTTTTCGTAGAAGTAATCGGGAGAGGGCGAGAGCTGTTCGTGCCTTTGGATTCATACTCGATTTAAATGCACGGATTTTGCTCGGAAATCATGCCGGAGTAGAATTCATTCTCAGTTTAATGGTATTCTTTCTGCATAGGGTTTTTGTGGCCCAGTTTGTTTACCCGACCCGTCATTACCGATTGTAGTTGTTCTTAATGGGCCTTTTCGTTATGACTGAGCAGCCCATTGAATGTGATGGCCCGAATTAATCAAGACCATTTCAAGTCAAGTGTGCACTGACTATACCTACAAACCAAATAAAGGATTTTGCAGGTTAATAAATTATTAGGGCTCCATCTCACTTGGACCAAATAGGGTTTAAAAGACTTGGTCACCTCTATCTGATTCAGAGCAACGATGGTGGGTGTCCTCATTGACCCTAGTTGCGCAATTTCAAACTAGTATGGTTGTATGGGTCAGAACTAAGTAATATGAACACTATGCTGAATATTCAAGATCATAAATGTATTGAATCGATCATCAACTGCACTTGCAGTAATATCTGCAACCATAACCATTAACTTAAAGCTTCACTTGACAATTGAATTAATGACATACATACCTATCAAAAACATTCTCTGTATAAGGCAAAAGATCTCGAAACATTTTTTTTATTTCCTTGCATGATTGACTTGAATTCTAATCGTGTCGCTTTGTCCTTCGTGGTGATCAACTTCCCTGTCCAACATTTAATTCAACACCACGTGATTTACTTGCAAGATCATATAACACAGTGCTACATCATGACGTCGAAATGGTTGATTCTTAAGGATAAACTTCCACAATTAGGTACATAGCCATAATCAAATCACGGTAATCAGACTCTAAGACATACAAGTAAATAATCTAACTGAAAACACTTACCAGGACTGGCCATCCTAGTGACTTCACGTTCTCATACCAGTGTTTAATCCATGAATAGAATAAGCAAACATCCAGATGACCAGGCCAAGAGTTTATTGCAATGTGTAACTATTTCCTTTAGCAAGTGCAAAACAGGGGACCACACTAAAAGATTGGAAAACAGAATGGGATCGTTTTTCAAACATGCAAGGATAATACTCGTCTCAAATTTGACCAATAAATTTTCATGGAAGTTTTCAGATGCATAAGGTGATTGCAGAACAAAGACCAAATGCTTCAGATCATCATTAGCTATCGGTGATATATAAAATCTAACTAAACTTTTGTAAGATGTGTATCATATTTTACTACAGTTACAGAAAGAATCATTCAAATCACATTGAAGTTCAATAAAAATGTTTCAGATACTTATGATTAGTATGAACAATAGTTGCTTTGCAAGTGGATTTACCACAGTCGTCACTAATTCCTTAACATGCAGGTTGTCCAAGTTTCAGAAAGCTCAATCCCTTTGTCTGCTGGGAGCCGTGAAAGATAAAAAATGGCCCCATTAAAATTTCATTGACCTCCCTTTTCAGAAACAGCAGCCAAAAGCTCAATTGTGTGCATACTTGCAATTTATCAAACTGAAACCAAAAGAGCACTGGAGTATTATTTACTAAGAAGCTCATCCTGAAGTCTCAGTCGATCATTAATAAAGTAATAAACGCTTTTTAAGAAGTCCATTTAGGAATCAAATAGTTAGAACCATTTTGGTCCATGAAATCATATGTACAGTTGCTCAATGCTGAACTGATAAACCTGAAACTCTTCCTTAGTGCTCAAATTAAAATCCAAAAAACACTAGCAAACTGATAACCTTAACTGTAGGACAACCATGCAATAGTTGCAATTTATATGTTTCTTTAACAAAGCGTACAATTCAGGGATCTTTGTTCAAAAACCTGGCCTAAAATGGTGACTATAGTTGATCAGCAATCACAGTAAATACTGTGGGCAAGAGGCAACAATTTTTCTTACTCATAACAGCATTATTAATTCATAGTATAGGGTCAGTACTATCACAGGTAAAATCGTGTTTACCTTCTTTCTTAGAGAAGAAGCCAGTGAAGACATTTCCACTATCGTATCTGATATTTGTTTGAAAGCTTCCCCATTGACTTCTCTGTCCCATCTATTTTTGTCTTACTTCTGCATCTTTGTTTCCATAACACCATCTTCAGAAGGGTAAGAAGACAAAAGAAATGTAAATACATCAGGATGTTGATTGTTGGATATGCGTGAATGTAAGATAATATTTCTAGATTCTAATAAGCAATCAAAGGTATTCAAACTCCGAATATTAATATTGAAAAATTATGTTATTAGCGTGACACTTCAATACACAACAAGTTACATAGCATGTGCTAGACTTTTTCTCATTTGGCAATCAAAACTCTTGACGTTTGAGTTATGACTCAACCCCACAACCACCAACTGCTATAAAGCTTCTAGGCAAGAGAAAGTGGCCACAAGTAGAGTTCTGCATCTCCCACCAAGAAAAAACTGAAGCTCAAAGCCTCAAACACAGAAAAATATAAAAAGTCAGGAGTAACATGAATACAGCAGACAAGAAACAGGATGAAGAGGAAGTTATGTTGCCGGGGTTCAGATTTCACCCTACTGATGAAGAGCTTCTAGCTTTTTATTTGAGGCGGAAGGTGAAAAATAAACAACTTAGCATTGAGCTCATCAGACAGATAGACATTTACAAATACGATCCTTGGGAACTTCCAGGTAAGCTATTCTCTTAGTAGACATATACCTTGTCTCAAACAAACACGCATATATATTATAAACTGAGAGATTGTTAGCAACAAGTTTCTTCACCTTTCTGCTAATTCTTTTGGTTTTATATGCTACAGATTGTTGAAATAATTTCTTTAAAACTTATCCGCTAGATGTTATTTCATGCATAAAAAGCATATATACATGAGTACATCACCCAAGATACCTCTCAAAAATAGAGTACAACATATAAATCTTTGAAGAACAGTAGGGTGCCTGATACAATTTTCATGTTACATCATAGCACACTGAATTTCTTCACTCAATTACGTAACATTTCATTTGAATTTGCTCACTCTAACCAGTTAATTCACTGGGAGCTAACGACCAAGAGTGGTACTTCTTCTGCCTAAGAGGAAGAAAATACAGAAACAGTGTGAGGCCTAACAGAGTTACAGGATCTGGATTCTGGAAGGCTACTGGCATTGACAAACCTATATATTCTTTCAAAGAACCTCACGAGTGCATTGGTCTCAAAAAGTCATTGGTTTACTACCGTGGAAGTGCAGGAAAAGGCACTAAAACTGACTGGATGATGCACGAGTTTCGCCTCCCCCCTCAGCTAAGAAAGTCAGCCGAGCAAAACAACAATCACGCTAAAACTAATAGCATAGCCCTCGAAGCTGTAAGTTTTCCTACTTCGTTTTCAGTATCCACCCTATTTTATTCACCTAGAACTAATAATTATTGACATTTGAAACCCAGATATATAATTTCAGGTGGTTAGTAAGTTGTGGGTAAATTATTAACATGTCAATTGACATAGCTGAACGTGTCTTAACAAGCATAGGATACAGGGAAAATAAATAGTGATCAACTGATCATATAGCTAGATTCGTAAGTATTATTAAACATCTTACTCACTCGCATAGTATTACTGTACCATAATATTGGCATAGATGCCGAAATACATCTGTTTCCATGACTACAGACCTATATGTAAATTAGGATAACCTATAGATTTTCTTGAAATTCTTGAATTCAGAACAAGGAGCAAAATCTGAAGATAAGCATAAACTAATATCAAACAGGTAATATGCATCACTTCTGATCACACTCAACTCTGTACAAATGTGCAGGAAGTATGGACAGTATGCAGAATCTTCAAACGAATCACATCATACAAAAAATACATACCTCCAAAACCACAGGCAACGCCAAAGCCGCATCCAATCCACAACTTCTCCCCATCTCCGACCGACTCGACTTCCAAAACCTGCAGCAACGAATCCGATCAAATCAAACAGCAAAAACGACAACAGCAGTAGTAACAGTGAATTCTACCTCATTAGTAACAAAAACGAGTATCAGTCAATCGCTCAACAAAATCAATTTACGACGCAATCCTCACTCATCGGATGCAACTCCTTCATCCAGCTCCGATCATACAAGCTCCGCCGGATTCTGGAACGCGAGCGGCGACGTGATGTTTGCCGGAGACGATTGCGACGAGCTGAGACCGGTTGTGGATCCGTACGGCGTCGTTTTGGGTAGGATGTACTACGATTGTAAATAACAGAATGTAAATGAATAGAAGAAGCTTGGTCCGTGGTGCGTATTTTTAGTTTGTATATAAGGCAGTGTTTGGTGTTTGAAAATAAAACGCGCGATTTGATACTACTTTTGGTTTTACTTTTCGAACGCGGCCTTAGCGTAAAACTAAAACCATGACGATAATAAAACGGCACCGAATTGGTAAAACCAGGTCTTGCATTCAAAGCCCAATTTCTGGCCCAAATTCAAGAAAAATAAAACAATTAAATAAAGACAATTACTAGTGTACAGAGACTAGTTGTATACATTTAGTACATAGATCGTAGCAAAGATCTCCTACCACGTTATCAGATCATGTTAATCACTTATAGCTAAACTTGCTTTCAACTTCATTTCCATACTGAAAAATTGACAGGTGTATGTAAATGTAATAACTACGATCAATCATTGATTTATTCAGTGCGCACTTCAAAAATATGCGTTGAGGTTTCCTTCTAAAAGATAAGTAAATATCTAAAATAAATTAGATATAAAATTGCAAAATGAGTACATGTTGGAGTCTGTCTATTTACAAACAAACAAAAATATCATGGAAATTTATGAGTCTATAGGTTTATATTGAACATATATATTTCTCCATAAAAATTTCTTCAGACTCTCATGTGTTGTCTTCTCTATTATGTCCTGAAGGCTGATGCTCAACCAGGTCTTGCAACATGCCATAATCAGAAGTAGAACTAGGGTTTTGGTAGTTACTGTATTGATGAGTGTTTTGGCTGCTGGTGTGTACTGTAGAGAGAAGATGATGAGGAAAGTTGAGGGCTGCTATGGAGGCAGCGGAGGGAGAATTGAATAGTCCAGCGTTGGCTGATAGTAAGGCAGCCGCATTTCCTCTGAGGGTGGCAGGGCTATGATGGTTGTGCTTCCCTTCATATGTAGTGATCACTGTGGACGGGTCTTCGAATGACCTCTCTACTCTTTTCTTCACAATGCATTTTTGTGTTGTGCATCTGTAATAGCTCCTAACACCACCATATATAGACAAGTATTAGGGTTTGTAGCTACACTAGAACACAGTAAATATTCATAATATCAACTACATTGATGAAGATTAGGGTTCTTGTTCATAATAAAATGCGATTATTGTCAATATATATTGTCGTTTGTATCACTGTTATTTAGATCCATAATGCATATCACGTACACATTCTTAGTTTACTCGATAACAGTTGCGTACGTATTGAATTTTACTCATTTGAACATATGAATAATAATCATCGTTACAGTTGTGTGTACATATTGATACTAGAGTATACCTTGGATAAGGACTGTCCTTGACAGCTTTCTGCCCATATTTTCTCCACCTGTATCCATCTTCGAGTTGATCAATTTCACTCTTGGTCGCAAATGCAAATCGCGGCTCCTTAATCCGCTTCTCTCCCTTTGGCTTCTTTTGCTTATTATTCCTGTTAGCGCATTAACATATACGATCCAGTTATACAGGCGTTGCATGAGGCTGTGATAGTCCATATAAATAGGTCTGACAAAGCGACTAATGACATGGGTTCTTCTATGACATCGACCCTATTCTAATCGAGTACTTTACATATTGAGAATGTTGACTTCAGATAATCAAATAAGGTCCCTTTTATTTTTTACTCCACAGATCGAGTCTGACCAGTACATGAGACACTTTAACAATAAAATCATTACAACATACCAAATTTAACAATAATGTGATATAAAATAAATAAAAAGAAATTATTGACAAAATGACCTACTTGACATTCGTAGACTTGTCATCATCATCCAGCACACTCTTCCCGGAATCTTCCTCCCCCGCTACCTCAGTCGACGAGGAAGACACGGAAGAGAGTTGCACTCGTAACAAATTGTTTGAATCATCTCTCTTCCTAACCATCTCTAATACGTCATTATTGGGATGTGGAAGATCTGTAGATGTCGGGTAGAAAACATCATCAAAGGTTCTAGAGATACCACCTGAGCTGTATTGGCCGCGGTCCACGGTCGAGCAAGCAACAGATCCTTGATGCATGAGTTCGTTGAAACTTGTGAAGGGATAGTTACTGTTCATGTCTTGATGAGAGTAGAAGTTTATGTTTCGATTTTCTTCAAGTGATGGGTGTTGGAGGAATGGATCAAAGTAATGGTATGGGTCATATGGCTGTTTGTTTTCTTGAGACATGAAGTTGAGAGATTGAAGATCGTTGATTACGAAACTGAGAAATGGGCAGAGAGATAAAAGAGGAGAAATAAAGAGAGTTTGATTTAGGGCTTTAATTGTTTATCTCTCTGGAAGCTTAGAGAGATACTAATGAATGAATGAATGGGTGATAACTGGTAAGCGTATGATAACGAGAAAGAAGAGTGACGTGAGGCCATTATTGTCCCTCTTTTGGCAGTCAATAATAACAAGGCTTTCCTTTAGTTTTGATAGTAAGAGTATTTTAAATAACATGTATGCAAAACTCTAGCCAAGTTGTAATGGAATAAAAGATCTGACGACTAGGTCGTGTGAATGTGTTACGTCTTGCGGTTGAGAGATCGGAAACGCGGCCTTTAATCGGTTCACTACGTTTCATTTTTATATTTTCATTGCAATATGGTTAAGACGTCTCTACTCTCAGTTCTGATATTTGATTGATTATCTTTATCTTTTTATACAACTGATTATAAAAGCTGTGTTTTGTTATAACAAACTAAAAGCATACAGATACAGAAAACATATAAAGATTGCTTATTCTTAAACGAACGATCCTGAATGTGAATATGAGAGTGCAATGCAGTTTGTGGAAGACGACTTGTGATTGGTCAACGTCTTCAAGTCTAGAAAGAGAACCATTGATGACTTGCATGCCAACGAAATCATGGCACGTGCTGAAAACTTAGGCACCGGCAGTTGACCGGAGAAAGATAGCGTTGGCACGTGGGAGTTCTGTTCTACTTTCCTCTACGTGGTACGGACACTATTAAATAATTTTCAATTAATGACATCAATAATATACAATTAAAAGATTAAAAACAATATTAAAATCCTAAATCGGATTTCAACATACTCAAGTATGAAGTTCCATTTTTGTGGTAGAATTTATTTGGATTGATGGACATATAACTAATCAATCATTTCAAGCTCAATACTTAATGTTGATAATTGTTTTAGTAGTAGGTCAACTACTTTCTCCAAATCATTACAATTTATTTAAGAAATTTAAAACATTAAAAATATGAAATAATAAATGAGAATTAATAAATACTACATTCTAAAAAGTAAATACTACTGTAGTGCAAAAGCATTTTAATTTTAAATATTAAATTATTACTTACTCCGTAATTCTTATACCTTGGAAGTTTGAATACATAGATTTTGACCCATTCAACACAAAAAACGCTGCACCACTCCTTTGAACGACGTGTATCTTAAGTTGAACACTTGAATGTGTCTACAAATTGTGAGTATATATATATTTTTTGACAAAAATGGATTGATGAAAATATAAATTTAGGGTCGAAAAGGACATATAATTATTCTAAAACGAAGAACTTCAATTCGACTGTTTATTTTGATAATTGAAATCCACAGTTGGAACTTTTTGTTTCACAAAAAATTATTTGTCTTTCTGTTCCTGCAAATACATTGCATAAACATGTAAAATGAAGGGGAAGTCTAATAATCACATCAAGTAGAAAATATCTAATCTTTGACTTGATATCCCGACAATCAACCTTTTTTAATACACCTAAAAAAGAAGAGGAGAAATGGTCAAAACAATAAAAAGTGTCTCGTGAGTCGTGATGATGAAAAGGAAATTAAAGGACTAATTTTTTACCAAATACTGAATTCATGCATTGTTCCGAACATTTATCATTTTGTCCTTTTCAAGAAGTCCATTGATCCTGAATCAGATTCAGATCCAAATTAAAAACCTTCAAGTTTAGCTTTATGTAATATCCTTCAACCAACTTACAGGTTCATGAATGTCTGAAATAATTGGACAAGTTTATTCACAAAAACTCATTGGCCAACTAAATATGAAAGCATCAAAAAATGTATGTGTCACAATAAATATTTCACAATTTGTGGCACTTCAGATAATCAGATCTCAGCTCAAATTGCAAGAGTAGGGCATACATATATGTCAGTTTGATTCTTGATGGGGATCGAACAGAAGTTCTGCGAGGTATGATAGAAAAAAATAAATAATTTGTATATACTTTAAACATTTACAAAAATAATAATATAAAAGACAAGACAAATATTGTTTTTATAATCAAGCATTTGTGTCATGTCAACATTACATCATTTGTCACCAACCGATCAGAACACAATAACCTGCTACCAGGCATCACTTAAGCGATAAGAAAGGATTAAAGTAAAGAATTAGGAATTTGTCAAGATCGAAACTGTTCCAAAAGTTTGGGCAGGAATGAGTTGTTAGGTGTTAATGAATACATCTGTAGAATAAATACTACTTCTGGGAGATTAAGACACTAGCTGGTTGGTGATGAACCTTAAATGATATAAGGTTAATGTAAGGCGTGTGCTAAATGCTAAGCCACCGGTGAGTGTTCCGTCTATGCATTACAAACAATATGAACCATCTTATGAAGTATTGTAATAGTACTCATGCTAGAAGCACCGATTATTAGTTTTAACAGAATAATCTCGATGAAAATTATCATAACACTTCAAAATTTATTTACTTTTAATAAAGAGAAAATTTCATGAAATTTTTTGACTCCGCGTATGACATTTTCAAATATATAATAGAATTATTTCACGACGAACATGACATTTTCAAAATGTCATGTGGGACTAGGCTATGAATTTTATTGAAGCCTTCCATCATGATCATCATTTACCAAACATATATTACTTTAGTATTTGAAGATGATTCATGTTTGTTTAGGATAATAAAAATAATTAGTGGATGCAGCAACTTGAACTGCTGCTCAAGAATGTCGGAATGGCAAATGAAAGGCCAGCTGGCCAGGCCACCTCTTCTGCTATCTAAGCGTTTCGTGACTTTCGCCGTTGGCTTGGTAATATATTACTCCCTCCGTCCCATTTTGAGTGTCCTATTTGAGAATTTTTACAGTTTTTAAGAAAATTGAAAAATGTGAGATAAAAAGTAAGAAAGAGAATTAGTGGGATAAAAAGTATGAAAGAGGGTGTAAATATAGAGGTAAAAAAAATTTATTTTAGGAAGTAAGAGATCATTTTGAAACATCTAAAAAGGAAATATGACACTCATAATGAGACGGAGGGAGTAGTTAGACTTGGTAAGTCTATCAGGCCTAAACTATTATAAGCAAAAGTGTCAAACAAGTAACTTATGGGTACTGGGCCTGATCAAAATCGGCCGGCCCAGTCAAAATCGACCGATTCGGGAAGCGAAATATTTATTTCTAATAAATAAAAAGTCGCCTTTTTGAAAACGTTTTTAATTTATATTCCAGATAGTTTTTGATAAAGTGTATTTTCTTTCAGATTCTGAAAACCCTAATTCGACTTCGTCCACATTTTCAAGGTACGATTTTCTTGTTCATTTTCTCGATGAGTTTCTGATCATTCGATTGGAGTTTCCGATTTGGATTCCGTAATTTGTGATGTTGTTTGTTGATTCCAGGAGTTGAGGAAATGGCGGATGAGAATTTGGTGAACGGCGTTGCGGCAGCGGAGGTGGAAGATCAAGCGTCGGAGAGTTTCTACGATTTTGAAACAGCTGCAACGACGAAGGTATCGGATTTGGTTAAGAAAGTGGAGGTGTTGGAGCAAGAGAAGGTTGAATTGGTGAAGGAGAATGAGGAGGTGAAGGAGAAGGGGAAGAAGTTGGAAGAGGAGGTTTTAGGGTTGAGGAGTGAGAATGAGAGGATGGAGGAGTTGGTTAAGAAGGCGGAGGAGGATGGGAAGGCGTTAGGGGCTATTGCTGGTAGAGCCGCTGATTTGGAGACTGAAGTTTGAGGCTACAGCATGATTTGGGTAGTGTGATGAGTGAGCGGGATGATGTGGACAAGGAGGTTATTGAGTGAAGAAGGCATTGGAGGAGAGTAAGGTGAGGGTTGTGGAGTTGGAGAAGGAGAAGGTGTTGGTTGAAGAGAGGTTTGCAAGTGAGATTGAGGATTTGAAGAAGGAGAAGGCGGTTGTTGAGGGGAAGGTTAGTGAATTGGACAGTAAGGTTAAAGGAGTTGGGGAAGACGGAAGGACCGAATTGTCAGCTAACGATAGTGAACTTAGTGCATTGAAGAAGAAGGTGGCTGAGTTGGTTGATGCTGTTGCTAATGGCGGGACAGAGTTGGCTAAAGAGAAAGCGGAGAACAAAGCATTGAAGGAGGCACTAGATGCTTCTGAGGCAAAGGTTACTGAGCTTGAAACAAAGCTGATCCAGTTGCAGAAGAAGGCGGAAGAAGCTGAGAAGGTCATTAACCAGCTGAAGGAGAATACTACTGAAGCCTTGAATGGTGTGATTGACCGTGATGCTGTTTTGCCCTGTGATGGTTCAAAGAATGGAACTGTCAGTTTACAGTGGGCTGTTGGTGCTGGAGTTACTGCTGTTGTCATCGGAGGTGCTATCTGTCTTCTTTATGCAAAGAAGAGGTAATTTGAAATGAATTGCTTAATACAGATATTGTTTTTTGTGGCTCAATAGGCTATTACTTAAGCCAAGTAGTTTTACTTCTACACTGATCTTTTCGTTTATTGCAATGTGTCTTTCGTTGAAGCTTGAACCCACGACGCATTGTACAATACATGTATTGTCCTGTTTCAATAAAAATCGAGTGCGATTAATTCCCTTTGTTATTTCTATCCATAGAATGTAATCGCCGTTTGGAAAGGATATGGTTCTCATATGCTTCTTATTCACGTTTCATTAGCATAGTTTTGTTGTATCATGGAGTGGATAAGATCTCCCATGAACTCGATATATGTTGATAAATGTTTGAGTTTTGTTAACACCACTCTTGCTGAGGGTATGCTTCATTAGATGATACATTGTTTAGTTTGCATAGAATACATGACTGTTGTGTGAAATGTGAATACTCACAAGCAGGCCCATAGCCAGATGAGTTCATCTGTCTCCTCGCTTGAAAACCTCAAGCAGACCGCAGCAACCCCTCCATGATGTTGGCTGCACTGTCCTTGCCGAGATGGAAATGATCTTCTGAAAAGAATGAAGTACAACAGATTTTCCATCAATGGTAAGACCCTCAATATTTTTTTACAATTAACTTAGAGAAATACTAACCGATTTTCCATTGGTTTCAGGAAATGCTGCATTGTGACTGGAGTCATCAGTGCCACTGATCGACTTGGCAATAGCCGGGAAGCTATCTTCCTCCATGTACTTCAGTGCTCCATCACTGCCTTCCTGATCAGCATATTTAGCTTCCAATACATTAGTAGATAACACTTTCTCTACAGATTTAGCCTGGTCTGATTCCACATCAGCAAGTTCCACTGCAACAGCTTTAACTGCCTGAGATTCCTGTGTGATGATGACCTCTTTTTCTTCCTCCACATTCCCTTTTGCCTTATCTGCAGTCTCCTCCACATCCTCACTGATATCTTCATTCATCACATCTACATTTTCAGCTCCTCCGCGACAGGACTCGACACGGTCTCCACTGCTCTCTCCTCCACAATCAGGTCCAACACCCCATTTTCCTCCTGTTCATACACCCCAGTACCTTTTGTAAATCCAGTGCCATCTGTAACAGGAATCCACTTGGTTTCCACGTCTTCCTCACTAATCAGATTCAGGACTCCATTTCCCTCCGCGGCAACAACTGAAGCCATCAACTCATCATCAACCTGAATTCTGCTTTCATCTTCAGTGACAACTTCCTCATTTACTTCAACATCCAGCTTTTGATGAACTTCGTCCTTGGGTTTTCCGTCGATCACATCTTCCATCTTCAAAATGTACAAAGCTGTTGGAATATTCCACCGAACTTGTTACAGAAGAGGTTGGTCTTCAGATATGGATGCAGACTTGATAGATAAGACAACATTAGATTCAAGTTGACTGACTTATTGACCGTTTGGAAACACTGAAAAATGCCAGAAGAGACTGGTGGTTGGCTATGTTCACCTGGTAGCTCTGCCTTTTCACGTTATTAGGCTTGAGTTTTTGACAGTTAGTTGATGAACATCGTGGAGTTCAAAGACCAGAGTAATTAGTTGGTTGCGTTGGCGAAACCTCACATCTCTCCTACGTTCTATTGCTGCTCTCTTCTCGGTGCATTTCTCAATTTATTGGAACTGATGAATCAGTGAATCCGTTTTGGGAAACCAATGAAACGATTCTCGTAACTTGAAAAGCATTCTTGTAGTTAAAAATGTGATACAACATGCAATCTTCTCGTTCCTCTAATCCCAAATGATCTGTACCGAGCTATCCATCATTTAAACACGTAACAACAGTTTGAAACATCAAAACAACACGCTCGCATGAGATTAACTCTGCTCAGAAACGTCGATTACTTTTAATGGGATTGACAATTACCTGCCAGCAGAAATTATTGAATTATTTTATAATGCACAGTATATAATTTAATTATAATCTGAGTAGGTATGATTCGTATCAAATACAGTAATGATTAGTTCCTTATGTAACATATCATTCATCTATATACAAATGCCTTAATTGGTTGGCATCCAATATACACACTCATTATCAATTTTTGAAGACAGCCTTAAATCTTAACTTTATAATTATGATCACTGTGCGACACTCTTTTCATTTTAATTTAAACCATCATAATCACATTTAAGCACATCATCCATGGGTTCGGTTCCTTTGCGACCCCCTGCATTTGTGCAAATTGAGTTTCTTCTATTTGCACTTTTGTATAACTATATGCACATTCCATTTGCATTTTGTGCATTTAGCTGAACGATAAAATTGTGACAAAAAAAGTAAAGTGCAAATCTACAACCGTTGTATCAAACTGATCCAACGGTGAGATGCCTGGATTGCAGAGATCGCAGGCTTTTAAGGGGGTCGCAAAGTCCTAAAATATTGAAGATTAAAATGCATTTACATTGGTAGCAGCAGTCATGAGCACATTGTACCATGGATACACACATGTCTATATATTTCCATTGATTTTGTCGGCATATTTTGTCAACAAATTTGAGAACCTTGTAGCACTTGTCATAATTTATTAGTCTTGTGGATCATGAGCTTAATTATTAAGTATATTGTCTGATTATAATTAATCGTGCTTAGTACAAGCTTCACATTTTTCCATTAACATCTCTTTTAGTCAACGTTGACTTCATCATTACACGTAGCATAATTCATAATTATATTAGTAGTAGGTAAATGATGACTACAGCAATTCATGTTATTGTAATTAAAGCACGTTGCTTAACTATGTTTTTTTCCAAATAATGTCTACTCAAGTGTCGATAACCAGCAAACGACGTCGTTGCGCATAGTCTACAACTCTATATAACTATCAATGTAACATGAACTCATCATATATGTAGCAAAAATGTCAAGTAGATCTCTTCACCAAACAATGAGTTCTTCAAGCTTGAGTCCGCATTTCGATCAGCGTGGATGGTTAACCAACGTCCGCAAAAACCTCGAAGAGGAGCTCGAGGATTTAAGCGAAATACCCGTGTCTATTTTCAATGTTCCGAAAGCTTTGATGACATGTGATCCGGAGCTGTACACTCCTCAACAAGTAGCTATAGGACCATACCATTATTGGAGACAAGATGTATATGAGATGGAAAGGTACAAAATAGCAGCTGCTAAGAGAGCTCAAAAGAAGAATTTGAAATTGGAGAAACTTGTGGAACAATTAATGGTTCTTGAATCGAAGGTTCGAGCTTGTTATCATAAGTATTTGGATATAAATAGCGAAACGTTAGCGTGGATGATGGCGATTGATTCTTCGTTTTTGTTGGAGTATCTTGTGGTTTACGCTACGGAACAAGGGAAGGAGTTGAGGAGATTGTCGTCGAGAATGTCACATTTGGTTGATTTTGCAGGTAGGAAATCAGCGCATAATGCTATTGTGAGGGATATGGTGATGTTAGAGAATCAAATTCCACTTTTTGTGTTGAGGAAGGTTTTGGAATTTCAGTTTTCTTCATTAGAGATTGCTGATGAGATGTTGAGCTCAATGTTATTAGGAATGTGTAAAGAGTTTTTGCCTTTTAGAATGGCGGACGATTTACTTGCGGTCCAAGTCTCCGCTCGTTTGCATCTGTTGGACGTCTTGTACCATATGATCGTACCGGAATCAGACTGCGAAGAGCCTCTGGATGAAGTTGTTGTTGAGATAACTGATGAGGGTAAAGATGGGTCTGGTTCAAAGATGAAATGTTATTCCTCTTTGCAAGGAAATGTGGGAGAGTGCTTTGGTCAAACTTGGTCAATGCTTTCAAATATGAACAAAGGGCCTGTGATGAAAGTAGTTAAAAATGTTCTTGCCAAACCATTGAAGTTACTAGTGAAATTGCCTTGGACAGTTATAACCAAATTACCCGGATTCGCCGTGTTGAAGACGCCTATCGAGCTTTTATTCTCCGGTGGCGACAAGGATGAAAAAGATTCTGACTCGAGCTCAAATCTAAGCTCGGTGAACAAGCCACCAACGATCGAAGAAATTACAATCCCATCGGTCACCGAGCTAGCTAGCTCCGGTGTCACATTCACCCCCACAACAGGCACCATTTCCTCGATAACCTTCGATCCCAAAAAGGCCATCCTCTATCTCCCAATAGTAAAACTAGACCTTAACACGGAGGTAATCCTCCGTAACCTAGTAGCCTATGAGGCCTCTAAAGCCTCAGGACCACTAGTATTCACTCGTTACACCGAGTTAATGAACGGGATCGTAGACGGAGAGGAAGACGCGAAACTCCTAAGGGACAAGGGCATTGTGTTCAATCATTTGAAAACCGACCGGGAAGTTGCTGATATATGGAATGGGATGAGCAAGTCATTGAGGCTTACTAAGGTGCCATTCATGGATAAAGTGATTGAAGATGTGAACAAGTATTACAATGGGAGATGGAATGTGAAGGCTAAGAAGTTCATGAAACGTTACATATTTGGTTCTTGGCAGTTCTTGACTTTCTTAGCTGCTGTCATGTTGCTCTTGCTCACCACATTGCAAGCCTTTTGTTCTGTTTATAGTTGTAGTCGTTTTTTAACATTCCAACTGCTTGATGTAAATTCACATATTGTTTTCACCATGATTTAAATGTTTTTATTTGAAAATATTTTATTTTTAAATATTTTTCGAACAATCAAGAGTTGGTGCATATCGAACTTTCGAATTGCAACGCCTGTCAGTTGGATGGACAATTAATGACACGAGTAGGCGAACATTGAAATTTTGACTAATCAGTAAATTGATTTTTTTTCTACGTTGAGTAAAGATTTAAATTTTGAATCTTATGGATCTATTATAGTGAAATAAGTGGTATTAGTGACGTCAAATATGAATATTAATGACGTTAATAATAATATTAAAGTAATTTTCAAAAAGATTCTGAAGGCATCTTTTGAATAAAGAAGATTATGTTGATACCAATCCCCAAATTGGGGAAAACAAATTCTAGGGTTTCGTCTGCATTTTCAGTTTCTGCAAAAACCGATTGGGAGAGAGAGAGACTCGTCGATTGCAGAAATGAAGCTTACAGTTAAGACGTTGAAAGGCAGTCATTTCGAAATCAAGGTCCAGCCATCCGACACTGTAGGTTCCCTCCGTTTCCCAACCGGTTCAAGTTTGCATCTTTGTTTACAAATTTGTAACTTTGTCATAGTTTTGCATTCAATTCGGGAATTTGGGATCTGGGGTTGTGCTAGATCTTGAAATGATTGATGAATTAGACCGCATTTAGGTTTCTATTTGGTCGAGGATTCCAATTGTTGCTAGATTTAAAAATGTGAATGTGTGGATCTTTATTTTTACTGTGATTCGATTACTAGTCAAAATTTTGTAGGGTGCAAGTTTTTCTGCGTTTTGTCTATTTAAAGTGTATAGATTGCTGTGAGAGAAATTACCAATGAATATTGATTACAATGCTTAATATGCCATTTTAGATAATGGCTGTGAAGAAAAATATTGAAGACGTGCAAGGGAAAGACAATTATCCGTGTGGACAGCAATTGCTGATTCACAACGGGAAGGTTTTGAAAGACGAAACAACACTTGCCGAGAACAAGGTTTCTGAAGATGGTTTTCTTGTTGTCATGCTCAGCAAGGTACTTTAAGTGTTTAAGTGTTTTAGATTTTCAAGGGTTGTTTAGTATGATTGTATGGATTATAATTGGTAAGGGTTGTACTATGTATGATTTATACTGGTGGAAAAGGTCGTAAATATATCAGGGATGGAAAAATTAGATTTTGTTTCCTTTTGTCAATCGGCGTTACCAATTTAAGAATGCTACTTGGTGTTGTAATGGGTTGTTGTTGATAATTTACTACACGAGTTGTGCACTTACTATTATAGCGTTACGCAGAGCAAGACATCAGGAGTGGCTGGGACTTCTTCGACGGCATCGGTACTCTTATTTTGACTCCTTGTATATAGTATATGTTTACTCTTTACCTTCCACTATTTCCTACGGTGCTTGGCTGTATCATTTCGGATTACTACTATCTCATGTGATTCATTTTGTTAGGTGTAGTATCTTCCAACATTATGCCGATGAATAAATATCAGAATCAAATTGTATTAATTATAACGTAAATGATAAGAAAGTATGTTGTTGCGTACTTAAAAACTTCGATAATTTATTCCTTTGCTTTCACTGAGTATGAGCATATTTTCATGTACAGGCTGCTCCTATCCCTGCTAGTGCTCCGACACCCTCACCTGCGCCTGTGCCCCGTTTCCGTGCCTGCTCCAATTATTCCTGTGCAGCCAACGTACATACTTGACTCGTCATTAATAATTCGTTTTACCCTTGTCCCTGGCGTGTTAAGTAGTACAAGATTTCTACTAATTTATTCTCTGAATGACTTTTTTCAGGGCATCAGAAAGCAACACAACATCAGGTGCTGCAGCCACAAAGTATGTTACATAATTTGCATTGGGCAACATTGTGCTTGTTTAGCTTCTTTTATCTGTGTCAATATAGTTTTTTACAATTTGTAGCATCCCATCGGATATATATGATCAAGCAGCTTCAAACCTAGTTGCAAATGATACTCGGGAGCAGACCATTCAGCACATTATGGATATTGGTGGTGGCAATTGGGACAGAGAAACTGTTATTCGTGCTCTTAGAGCCGCATACAACAATCCAGAACGAGCTGTTGACTACCTATATTCTGTATGTTTCTTTCGTGTATTTACATTTAATTCTTGCCCTGCTACACTTGTATACAGTCACTCCACTTGACAATATTTACTTTTAGGGAATTCCTATTGCAGCAGAAATTGCTGTCCCAGTTGCTGAGGTTGGATCAAACACTGCTGCCACAGGGGCACCTAATTCATCTCCTTTGAACATGTTTCCCCAGGTCAGACATCACATATAATATGAAATTGTCTCGTATTGGTATCATTTAAGCTAAACCATTTAAACTTATTTCATGTTATCTAGGAGTCTCTCTCTGGTGGCGCTGGAGGAGGATTAGGATCGCTCGATTTTCTTAGAAACAATCAGCAGGTTTATGTCTAACCTACAACATGATTTGAAATTTAGTTTCCGCACGGGTACTTTTTTGGTTTTTCGATTGTAACAGCCAGTTGCTTACATTCATATTCTTACGTGGTTATCCCCATATAATCTACAGTTCCAAGCGCTCCGTTCAATGGTTCAATCAAACCCTCAAATATTACAGGTATGTACACTTACTTATTTTTCGGCTATGTTGTATAATGTTTCCCCTGACGACTCTATGCTATCATCTACCTCACCTTCCGCTTTATGCTTCCCAAAGTAAATTAAGAGTCACAGTTTTTGGATCTCTCAGTTCATTGTTGTATTTTCAGCCCATGCTCCAGGAGCTAGGCAAGCAAAATCCCCAACTTCTTAGACTAATACAAGACCACCATGCAGAGTTCCTTCAACTAATTAATGAGCCTCCGGAGGGGTACGTATTGGTGCTCCCTTTTCTAGAAATACCTAGTCATTTAATGGGCCGTGTTCATTTCCACATTTTTAATTTAGGTGGTAGCATTATTGTTCAAATATTTTATACTGTTTGCATTATGTCACTTGCAAGTGGTATTCAAGCATTGATTGGTGTTCGTTTCATCTGTACTCACTTATGCCTGTGATTGTTACTCAACTAGTGTGAATTTATGAAAATTTTGTTACAGTGATGATTTGTTTGATGAGCCTGATCAAGAAATGCCACATGCTATTAGTGTCACTCCGGCTGAACAAGAGGCAATTGAAAGAGTACATACTTTTCCCTTTATTAATACATTTACATATGCTTTGATATTGCTATACAGCACCTTTTAAATTTCGTCTTAATGTATCTTCTTGTACAGCTTGAGGCAATGGGATTTGATCGAGCCCTTGTAATTGAGGCCTTCCTAGCGTGTGACCGTAATGAAGAGTTGGCAATAAATTATTTATTGGAAAATGGTGGAGAATGAGGATTAGAAGGTAAGGTAATGAATGCTTCTTTTCCCTTTAAATGACCTTCATGTTTAGTATTTATAAGAAGTTACACATGCTAAAGAATGCATTCTGGTATTCTCAATCCTCATTAGACCCTCCAGTGCTATTATAACAATGCAGGGCTCTAGTCAGAAAAAAATCGGGAAAAAAATCATGACGTATTTTGGCATTGTTGAACTAACTTTATACTTGTGTACCATTTGCAGATACTATTTCAAGAAAACATTTGAGGTATGCTGATCTAATTATCAGAAGCAGCACAATGATTGGATCCAACATCTGAAACTTAGTTTGCTTCGCATTTAGAGAATTCTGAAATGCTAATTTTTAAGACTTGTGTCTTATGTGTGCCCCGTGAAAATTACCCGTACATCACGAATACTTTGTTACAAAAATCTTTCATCGTGGAATCATTTAGTTCGTCTGAGCTCCCTTTCGAAGCAAACAGCCGTTTATATTCCGGCATAGATACTCTAATTTATCAGCACTTGTAGTTTCCACTTACAATTCTGTAATGGGATTGTTTTCGATGATTAATATATGTTTTTGTGAGACGGTATTCGATACAAAATTAAAATTATAAGAATATGAAAGCATTTCCATACACAATTCTATAAAATTATGATATTATTTATTTTAAACTATTATTCGTGCCTCAGTCCTTTTTCCGACTCGCTAGGGTTCGCTCTTGATACTTTTTCGCGCGATGGCCGGCGCCGGAACGTACCCGTACCACCACCACCAGTGGCCGCCGTCAACAGCTCCACAGCCTCCCGTGCGTTCCCCCGCTCCTCCCGCCCCTGGTGCTCATCCTCCCCCTTCTTATCACTCCGATAACCCTAACTCTCGTCTGCCGCAGAATGATGAGGTAGTCCTTTTAGATGTCAAAGATTTGCTTTATCTCCATATTTTTGCGTTATAGATTTCAATTATGTGTTGATATTTGGAATTTAGTTGGATTAGGTTATGTTAGGGTTTCGGAGAATTTTGAGGTTACTCGAGATTGGGATTGATTATTTTGGGTGTTTTGTTTATGGTATTGTTATAGATTCGGACAGTTTTTATTACTGGTCTTCCGGAGGATGTGAAGGAAAGGGAGTTGCAGAATTTGTTAAGATGGTTTCCT
Organism: Sedum album; assembly: GCA_006409495.1. NCBI lineage: Eukaryota > Viridiplantae > Streptophyta > Magnoliopsida > Saxifragales > Crassulaceae > Sedum > Sedum album. Next base: position 84,497 of record QZGG01000472.1, read on the forward strand.
GGATATGAGGCGTCGCAAGTGAACCACAAGGGTGAACATCCACTTGGGTTTGCACTGTTTACTACTCCTCATTATGCATTATCTGCAAGAGACACTCTTCAGGTTGGCTTGAATATTGTCGATTTTTGTAATCGAGTGCTTATTGCCTTAATGTATGTATGACAATGAGTTGGATTTGAATTGTTGATTTAGGATTTGGTCTTTGATGCTGACTTGAAGTCTGTGTTACATACTGAGATGGCAAAGAAGAATCTGTATGTTAAAAGAGGTAAGTTCTTTTAAACTTGTGGCTGGCTTTCACTTCAAGACAGGAAAACTGAGTCCTAAGCTACTGGTTTATGCCATCAATTTGGGCAGAGACATTTCAACAAAAAGATAAATTTGAAAAAATTAAAATTTGAACTAGATATCAACTGAATTTGTGTGTGATACATAGTTTATGATTTATTGATTTGGCTGAAAACTTATGATGTAAGGTCAATAATAGTTGCGGAATTTCTGTATGCCACTAAATTATGTGAAAAAAATCGCTCATGAAACTAAATTTTGTGAAGGAATTGTAGCGGACACTAACAACTATGATCAGAGTAAACGGCTACGAACAGGTGGTGATTACACTCACTCTGGGTATTCGAGCCCGTCCCCTTTTCACACCCCACCAGCACCACCTCCTGCTTGGGGACCACAAGGACACGGGTAACCTCTTTTCTCTGCTGTCGGCTTGTTGCTCATGTAACTGGCTATTAATGATATTGCACTCAATTCCTAAAGCTTTATCCCAATATTGAAATGCCACACTTCACGTATGATAGTGGATAACCTCTCTTGATTTATATCGTTAAGTAAGCATGCTCCTGTGTTTAGATATATGGCTCAGCCTCCACAGCAGTACGATCCATATGCAGGGTATCCGATGCCTCCTGTACCAATGCCTCCCCCTCCCCCTATCCCTGCCCCAAGTAGTTATGTCCCTGTCCAGGTATTTTTTTAATATTTTGCAGTGTAATAAATATACAGGGCCGTCCTTTTTTATCGTTCAAAAGTGTTGAATTGTGGTTGTTTTCATTTAGTGTTTGAGTGGCACATTTATTGTGTAGCTCTTTTGATAATTGATACTGTTGAGTATTTTGGCTTTTTTCTGAAACTCATATTTCAATTACATTTTACTCTACTAAGCTTGTACATGAAGTGCACAAAGGGTTTATGATTTCGATATTTTTAGATTAAAAATATTCTTCTCTTCTGAAGTAAAATGCTCACATAAAATGCAGCAAGTCAAGTGCTTTCCAAATGGATGATAAGCTTTTTAGTTTGCCTTGTTTGAAGTGTACATTATTTTGATTCTTGTTGTGCATTCCGGAATCCATGTCAGTGCTACCACATATGATCCCTTATATTTATTATGATTGGATATGTTTGTTTGTCACTCTTTTCCTTAATCAGAATGCAAAAGACAATCCTCCATGCAATACCTTGTTTATTGGTAATCTTGGAGTGAACATAAACGAGGAAGAACTAAGGGGTCTAATCAGCGGGTGTGGCTTCTTGGCACCCTTTATTTTGACGTGTTCTTTATGTTTTTAACTTTGTGTTTTAAATGCCTTTTCTTTGTTGTGCAGTCAACCAGGTTTTAAACAAATGAAAGTTATGAGACAAGAAAGGCATACGTTTGCTTCATTGAATTTGAGGTTTGACTTATACACTGAGTTTAGTGTTCTCACATGTTTTAATGAGTATCCAATCAGTGTTAAATTCCATCATTCTTTATATCACTCAGGATGTCAATAGTGCAGCCAATGTGCACCGCAATCTGCAAGGAGCCGTGATACCTAGCTCTGGTTCTGTTGGCATGCGTATACAATATCCTTTGAGTTCTAATTGTGTGTTTACAACTGCTGCCCTTTTTGTCCTTTTTTACTTCAAGCAACTATTGGTTGGTGTGGGTGTAGCACTCATTTTGTGATGAAACTGTCATGCTGTTTGATCTCACATGTAAATGTCATAGTTTAGTTGCATTTTAGAGCTCTCTGAATTGGTTTAGAGTTTACAAAGGCCAGGGGTCAGTTGAAGATTGAAGTATTACTGATAGTGGTAATAGTGATTTTATTTCAGAGTATAAAATAGGGACATGTAGCATTGCATCCAATATTTTAAAATGTATTATACAAACCAGTGCCTGTTTATATTTAAATAGTGGTGTGCTAGATTTTTTGTCAGAGTTTCCATCACCATGTGAGTTACTGTTTAATTTTGATCATTCTTATTACCATGGGGCATTTGCATTGTTTTGTCTCCACATCTCCTTAACTTTATCAAACATATTCAAAGAATCCCTTCGGGAAGAGGAAGGATGGAAGCTACCCACTCTATGCTCCTGGAACCAATGGAACCCAAAACAACATGGCCTATCAGTAATGAAGGGGATGTTTCCTGTTTACCTTCTTCATGATTTGATGCATTACGCAGCCATTCAATCATCTATGTCATTTTCGAGGCATCCATAGTAGCATCCCTACATTCAAAATGAATGCATATAATGGATTATGGAACTGTGAGCTAGCAGTTCTATAATTTAAGTCATTCATCCAAGATATGCATTTTGCAGCAGTTGCTTAGATTATGCCAGAGTATTGTACTCATATTAAGTGTGTTTGCGTGTTTTGTTGCACGTTTATGTTGTCATCATACTTATATTTATGGTAATATATGTAGAAAAATTGCATTAGGCATCATTGCCCTTGTTACCTCAGTTTTTGTGATAGCACTGCACACATGAGACCATGTCGTCATCTCCCTGTGCAATATGTTTCATTCTAGTGATTGTTTAGAACCTAGGACTTTATGAAATCACGCCTCATATTCTCCATGGTAGGTTACATTTAAACTCATTGCAGACTCATCTAAACACAAAGAATGCTCTTTTCTGCATCTTTGATAGCTGCTGCCAATGGTGAACTGGTGATGGCATTTTATTAAGCATATGACAAAAATCCATCTCTATGCATTGTTAGAAATATTTGCTTCATGGATGCAGACTTAAAGAGTAATGCCCAAAGGGGATATGGAATATGGATTGTCCGATGCCCACTATTAAATTCTCAGGTGTAAGTCATCAGATGTAGTGGAGCTATCCCTAAGGAATTGGGTCCTGGAGAATGGAGATGATGTTTACTTCAGTTAACCTGTGATGAGATTTATGTTATTGCTCAGGTCAAGTGATTATTTTGTATAGTAGTTTGAAATATTGAACTATGTCGTACCTTGTATTCGTTTATGAGATACTTAGAATATTTGTCTTACTATCCTTGTTCTACAAAATTGGTCATTGAGTTCCTCTATGTTCGTGTCCCGTATAAGTCTCAAAATAGTACTGGCAACACTCAACCTCGTGTGCTTAACAGCTAGAAACTATTGAAAGTGTACGTAAAATATTGAAGTATGTTGGCTTTATTGAGCGAGTGTTCAAGTTCAATTTTTTGCTCACAAACCGCGGTTCTGAAGTTGCTGAAAATATTAGACATTGTTCTATCAAATATCATAATCGGCATAGACAAATTATACCACGTTTACAATACATATTTGGTTTAGAATAGTCTGTAACCCATTTACTCCTATCTAGGGGTGGCGCATGAACCCGCACTCAACCCGCAAACCCGAAAAATTTCGCGGGTTCGGGTCGGGTTTTGGACATTACGGGTTCAGGTACGGGTTTAATATATAATTTTTAATCAAATTCGCAAACCCGCATTATGCCTATAAATACATATTTATATATTCATAATACTATTTGATATACACATCATGCTTATTTTTTTGCTCAAATTATTATTTTCAAGTTAGTGAAGGACTAAATAACAGTTTATGAATCTTATTCTATGATTTTATTCACTTTTTTTTATTTATAATATTTTTAAATCCATTATTTATTTATTTATAATATTTATTTATTCAAAATACGTGGGTCGGGTACGGGTACGGGTTTAACTTTTTTTTAAATCTATAAACCCGAATCCGAAATTTACTACGCGAGTCGGGTTCGGATTTAACTTTTTTTACTAAAAACCTGAAAAGTGCCAGCCTACTCCTATCTTTTCAATCTCAATACGCTACGCTAATTGAAAAAAATCAATACCAATTTAGTTCACCAGTTTACACAGTGCCACACGCAACAAAATTGTATAAAAATACAAAAAAAGTAGGAACAAGAACCCATCTTTGATACAATTGTTGATCATGTCTGAATCCATATAATGCTCCAAGTATGGAGCACAAAGTTGATGATACTTTGCTAAATGCTACTAGTTGAATGTATGAAACTGATGAGATAGGAATAGGATTGGTATCCAAATTCCCACCTCTCAAATCAATTCCCATGTTTATTTATTTCATCTACAAAAAGCAAAAAATCTTACTAAATATCTATAAACCATTTGTGTATTGTATTTATTAGAGCTACCCACTTCCAATCTTTCCATCCAATCCACTGGCGGACATTTCCAGCAGCACCCATTTTCATCTCCCTCAAACTCAATTTCATCAATTCATAGTTTTCATCAGTATAAATACAAAAGATGAACACTTTCCACATTTTCTTTAGTTTGTAGTTTCTTTCATTAGGTCACAAGATTTCTTCTTTTGATCCTTTGTGCATCTGATAGAGTGAAGAAATGGCTGCTGCTGCTGCTGCTGTTGGGAGTTTGGGAGTTGTTTCTGGGTGTTTTGGAGTCAGGGCTGGGCTGAAAGCTTCTGTTGATAAGAATCTGGCTAGTGGGTGTTCTTTCAAGTGTGGGTCTGGATTTGATGCTCTTCAATCTAGTAATGCTTTCAGAAAAAGGTGAGATTTTTGTAGTGGAGTTGTTTTTTATACTTTTTTTTATGATTTGGATGATTGTGGTTTAGATTAAAGTTGCTGTTTGTTTTGGTGGCTGATTATCTCAATTCTTGAAAGTTTGAGTTTCCTTTTTTATGTCTTAAGCTATGTGGAGTTTGGAGAAGCTTATCTTGATTTCTTATGTTTCTTAAAGTCCTTTATGTGTCTTTGTATGTTTCTTACTTGGCATCTGATGTCTGTGCATGCATAATAAGACGAGTGATCCGTTCGTTGCTTGATTTCAGAGACTTGTCCATGGTGCTTAAAGTCCGTGCTTCATCAGCGACAGCTTTGGAGGTATGAATAAAATATCGAGCTTTTCTTTTAATGTTGAATTTGAAGTTTAAAGTTTTTTCTACGTATGTTGCAGGATGGAAGCTCAAATGACACAGAAATTCCAACGCCAAAGGTTATTATAGACCAAGACTCCAATCCTGATGCTACTGTAGTGGAAATTACTTTTGGTGACCGTCTTGGACTACTTCTTGACACGGTACTATTTGTGTTGAATACACATTTGCTGTTCAGCTTTTCATCGATTTTCCACATTTTTATATCATTCTCACGTTTTTATATTTCGGTGATGCGTGGATGTGTCACGTATAATATTTAGCAAATTATATGGGTTGCAGATGAATGCGCTGAAAAATCTTGGACTGAATGTTGTCAAGGCAAATGTGTTTTTGGATTCATCGGGGAAGCACAACATGTTTGCCATTACTAGAGCGTAAGTCTTGCCTCGAACAAGAGTGTTATGGTTATGCATCATTTGACTTCAAATTTGTGGTTTTCATAATTGAGAAGCAGTTGAATGACTAAATAAGCTCTTGGGTTAATTTTCTAGTGATACTGGTCGCAAAGTTGAGGATCCAGAGTTACTCGAGGCAATCCGCTTGACGATCATAAACAATTTGCTCGAGTATCACCCTGTAATCAGTTCTTGCCCAACTCATCTGTTTTCTACAACATCTTTCTTCCTTTCCTGTACTTGAGATATGATTTCTTTTCATGTCTCATTTCGAGCTTTCAAAATGCTGGTACAGGAATCAAGTGCTCAATTAGCGATGGGGGCAGCCTTTGGGATTTCTCCACCAAAACAACAGGTTTGATCTTTTCGTAAGATTTAGCTTTGTACTTTTAAATTTGTTATCCTAGTTTATATAATTTGTTGTTCATAATTAGGTGGATGTCGATATAGCAACTCATGTGCGCGTGAAAGATGATGGCCCAAAGCGTAGGTACTGTCTATATAGTTTACTTGCTCTGCATACGTATAATATGGACAAATAGATACTTTACTCAAGACTAGCAATGTTCTATTGTAGCTTGCTGTATGTGGAAACAGTGGATCGTCCAGGTCTCCTAGTTGATCTTGTTCAGATCGTCACGGAGATTAACATTTCTGTAGAATCTGGAGAATTTGACACTGAGGTACTAACTCTTATAAAAACATTCCTTATTCCAAATGCTTTACAAAAAAGTCATATTTATGATTACTCTTCATGCATTCCTTTCATTTATAGGGGTTGCTGGCTAAGGCAAAGTTTCACGTCAGCTACCGAAACAATCCCATCAGCAAGCCTCTTCAATTGGTTCGCTTTAAATTTTCATATCCTAGCCTTAACCTATCCTGGACAACTTATTGAATGGGATATAACCTAACACATGTTCTTTGGCCAGGTTCTCGCAAACAGCTTAAGGTACTTCTTGAGGCGGCCATCAACTGAGGATTCAAGCTTCTGAGTCATTCTTAGATGGCCAAAACAGTTCACATACTCTCTGCTGAACACAGCTTCTTTTAAAGGTCATATGTAGACATAACACTATGTCTGCACACAACCGTGAAACCTCAAAACAGGACAGTCAGCACAAAAATGTAAACACAGAATGCCATAACCTCAAAATGATATCATCTGAACACAATGCAGATTATCTATTCACCAATCAATTGATATCAACTCTCAATGCTCTAACTTTCAAGCATGCATCTTAAACTTTCAAGCAATGGCCGAGTTGGAGGTCAGTTGCAGATGACAGAAAATCAACTGTTGTATAGTGTTATAAACCTTTTACTTGCTCGAAATGGCCTAATGTTATACTCCTCATTGTACATTTAGAGTCAAGCTTGTATAAAATCCTATGCAGCAGCTAAGTTAGACCTGAACTGACCAGATACACATCTCTTCAACTTATCCACAAAATGAGTATTTTTACTGCTGCCAAATTTTCCTAATGCAGGAAGAAATAAAGATCCCAGGATGTTTTCCAAGCTCTGCGGCGAGTATCTGACAATGTTCACGTCTTGTTCGAGTAAATGTCCGTATTTTGTCATGAAATCTCTGTAAGAGTTCACAACAGATTCTTGCACTACTTGGCATACCTTGTCTCTCAAGGCTCTTTCTGTTATAACCCATTTCGATTGTTTTCTGTACATTTCATCGAATGAGTCGTTGAAGGCCTTGAGCTTCTTTTTTATGGAGATTCGGCTTCCAGGAATTGGTATTGAGCTGTCATTGAAGTTCAGAGTCACAACAAGCTTTCCCCAGCTTTCTCTGAAGTACAATGTGGCATAGTACTCGACGCATTCTTTCTGTTTTCTTACCCAAGGTTCACCCATGAGCTCCCCTAGCTTCGTTCCTTCGAGATTCTTGCAAAGGAAAAGGCGGTTGTTCATCGTAAAAAGGTAGGAGAGGATCGTGTCGCCGCAGGCCATTGCCCATGAATCCAAGTTCACCTCAATGGCCTTCATTATGCTCTGAACTTCTATTACCAAATGTTCCTCCTGAAACTCCTCATGTTTCCAGCTCTGATGAATATACAACACTTCAGACAGAAGTGATGCGTACCGATCCTCAAGTAACTGATTACAATAGTTTACCACGAAACTCAACAGCTTGTGCACACTTCCATCAAGTGGAGGAGAAGTGTGCCTTTGTAACTCAACTTGGTTAGAAAAGGCCTGAAATATATCACAAGCTCCATAGACCACCTGTTTTATCAGATCACGAGTTGAGCTTTGGATTTCTGCGCAGTATCGGTTGCCAAAGAGTCTGTTAAAGTCTGTTCTCAGCTTGTTCAATGCCTCAAACACTTCAAGCAGTTTTAAAAGCTTGATAGGATCTTTCTTGCACTTTGTCACATTGTATCCAAAACTGATCAGTTCCAGTATACCTGACTTCTTTGCGGTTTCTGCGAATATTTCATCACGAATATCGTCTGGCACCAAAGCGAATACTTCTTCGACGAGGCTGTGCTCAAAGTCCAGACAATATTTTAAGGTAAACTCCAAGTTCTTGCTCCATGTTTCAATGTGATCCTCAATTGTCTGAACATTGTCCATCTCTGAAGTTGATATATCAATGTAGTCATAACTCATGTCTCTTAACCTGCTCCGGACGATTAGACCGCGGACTTCTGCGTATGCCGATCCACAGCTATTATCCTGTTAGAAGTATTTAGCCTTTCAGCAATGAGTTGAAGACTTTGAATAACTTCACTGGTAAGGGAGATGGTGGAACTGAGCTGACTTGATCTTGGCCATTATTAAAATTTGGAGAGACTCCAGTGCATAAAAGCCTCCTGAACTCGATCTCGAGCTTGTCATAGGCTGCACTGACACACCCTCCACTGAGCCTGGCACGATCATTAGAGGCTTCAAGTCTCAGAAGAATTAGAAGAGCTTCTTTCAAGCTGGATAGATGAGAATCTCTGGGCAAGGCTCCTTCCAAGTTTACAGCAACGTCTTCCAGCCATTTGATAGCCAAGGCTGAGTTTTCCGACAAGAAGTTCAGTAAATCTTCCAGCTGTTTTAAGGGAGAGGTATGCAGGGAGATTCGGGTAAGGATTTAACGACATGACACGGAGCTTAAGTTCATGAACTGTTCGAGAGACCTTCAAGACAGAACCAGCAGCAGTAATGGCAGCATTAACACGAGAAGTGAAACAGCATTGTCTTGGATGCATAGGTTTGATCAGAGCTCGTATTAACGGTAGTCTCTGGCTCAACTCCTCCAGCCTCAGTCCAGCTTGATCCATCTGAGTTGATAATGATTTAGATTTAGCTAAACTTGCTTGCAAGCAGAGTCTAGCTGCAATGAGATTCTGAACTCCAATGTCCATATCAGTAATGGTGGTTCCTACATCAAAATCGAACAAGTCGTGATCAGTGCATTTTATCACAGGATCTTGAATTATTGAACAATGGGGACAGCATGGACTGCTAGTTATGAAGGGGATGTGTTCTCATCACCAACCTCACCAAATTGCGGAGAAAGTGTGTCCTGCAAGAGGGAAAAGTTTTCTAACCAAACCTCACTTGCAAAGGAAGAAGCTTAATATGAACTCAACAACCAAAAACTAATTAGAAAATGAAAAAGTTGTAAAGAAAGGAAATTTTGTGGACCTGAGGAAGTTAAGTTGGTTACACAATCTTGATTGATAAATGAGTGCAAGTAAAACAATGTCGATAAGTGATAGTCCCTAGGAAATGGCTGATAAATCGGGCAATTAGCAAGTTTGTTGCTTTGTATACTAAGTATAGGTGAAGTACTAAATTGCATGAACTCAAAACATGGAAAAGAGATACATAGAGACAAAGTGATAGGTGATTGTTCTGCCAAGAAAAATATAGTCCCAAGCAGGGGCAATCTTGGAAACAAAACAGTCAACGACAACATCGGACTCGATTACAAAATGACGCTAACTGATCTGAATTAAACAACTATTGTCAGACCAGAAGCATTATTAAAACATATTGTAAAGAGGTGGGAATTGGAAACAAAGAAAATGTTTAGGGGTAATCATCAGGAACATGCCTAAATTACAAGACAAATTATAACTGATCAAAAGTTTTAGGCAGATGGGAAATGATAGAAAAAAACAAAATCGAATCCTCTGAGTTATGAACACTTAACAGAGCAATGCTGGCACGAAAGGAGCTGAAGAAAGTGTGAATAGATTACGTATAGAAGTCATATCAATGGATATTCATCATGCTCCTCCCTTCTGCTTTAGAGTAATCTTGTCACCAAGGCTGAGGGCAATTCCTTGGGTTTTACTCCTTATTCTGATGTAACCACTGAGTTTGTTATCAGCTTGTTTCTCAATGCTCACATTGACCAGTGCGTCTTCTCCAAAAATGCTCTTGGCATATAGATTGGCAGCAAGGAATCCACACTCACCTTCAAGAGCAGACCTGATTGACAGAAAATAGTTCTATGAGCAATACAAATTCAGGTCTTAACCATTCACAAATCTATCAGTAACTAATTGGAAGCTTACACAACTTTTACTCTATAGATGTTGATTTGAAACATAAACTATTCGTTAGTATAATTATCCCTCGGGTAATTCTCACACAACTGCTCTTGCAAGTTTAAGAATGAATCACTATACACGATGTTTATGAATCACAGAACTGAGAAGGTGGCATAATATTCATGTTTCGACATATTCAAAACAGTGCAGCCATTACCCATTAATCAAAGGGACAGTCAAACAACTTTCATGCATCTCAAGTATAATACTCCCTCCGTCCCATAATTTTTTTCTCATTTCATCATTATATGCTTCACATATATAGAGATCAGACAAAAATAATGGGACACAATTAAGTACTTACTGAGGAGTGAGACATTTCATGTTTGTTGACTTGATAATGTGGTTCAAGAATTCGCTCTCATCCTGAATCACAGTGTTTATAGCAACCTGGGGATGTATCATAGAGCAAGTATTATGAAACTATAAGAAACACAAAAATTAAACCTTGAGACAGATATACCTTGTTTTCCCACTCAAACTCCGCCCACATGGTTCTAAATGCGACATCAGCACAACTTGCGGGAGAAATATAGTCCATGATATCAATATGTATATCGTTAAGGACAATTACTGTTCTCTCTTGCACTTTTGATGTCTCGTACACAATATTCCCAAATATGACCCGGTTTCAGTTGATGAGACCTTAATATTTGCTTTAATTTGCTTGGTTGACTCCGGAGCAAGTGTATAATTCTGGGACGTTCCACAAGTTTGAGATCACCCATGGTTGCCAATTCCAAACACAAGTTTTGAAGAGTCTCCTTAGTCCTATTGATGACTGTCACATCTAAGACTATGTCATAGTGGTGAACAGTGACATATGCTTCCGCATACACAGGGTCGCTAAATCCTGTGAGTTGGAGAATGCGGTTGAGTTTATTTGCATCATCTCCCTCCTTAATGAACTCTCCAGTGGCTCGTTTTAGATCATCCTGGACTTCATCCTCCAATTCAAGCTGACTCATGCCCTGAATAAACCCACATGTAAGCAAAATTTTCAAACCAACAAAAATCAACAGAAAAACGTCAGTTTATGAACACATTCATTGGAGTCAGTGGTCCTTGCTGTGCACTATAAGAATCAGGTGCTAAAACTAAGCATGAAATATATCAAGTTTGCATGCACCAAGTTTGAACAATAATAGCTTTCCCAATCCATGATTGAAAGGAGAATTTAAAACAAAAATTGCAGATTAGAAAGTTATTGTACAAAATTAAAATATAATTAAAAAAGAAAGAAAAGCACCAAGATCCGCAGGCATAAGCAGTCCACTAATTTCATTCACAGTTAGGTTAAAACCAACATAAGAAAATAACCGACTAACCTTCCTGCTCTTCAAATGATAAAAGTCAATGAGGTCATCTGGTTGTGCTTGTGAAATAAGAGCCTCTGATCTGATTTCCTCCGACTTACGCAGTTGTTTGTCAGAAAGCATTTTCACAAAACTTTCCTTGCACTTTTCCAGCCAAATCTTCCTCATTTTATCACCAGTATTACATAAAAGTCTTATGCAGAGAAGGATTCTTCCGTGAGAATCATTATCAATTGGGTGTGGCAGGAATGAAGACTCACCAAGTTGCAGCACAGACACCATAATAAGTAAGGCATTTGAAGTTGCTGAATTAACCTCAACTTTAGATGGCTGGACTCCTTCCAGTCTCAATACAAGCTTAGTTAAGGTGCAAGCCACAACTGCACCAAGGAAGAAGTCGCCTGACAGAATTAACGATCTCAAGTTTCCGACTGAGCTTAAAGATCCTTGAGCTAGTGTCGGTGGAGACATGGCCGTCTCCAAAGCAGCACTCTGTGTTGCATAAGTTCCATCAGCAAGAATAGCAGGTCTTTTGGAAGATACGGTGATGGAATTCACCTGCTGGGATTTCTTTGAGTCATCTTGAGAATCACCCTCTTCTTTAATTGTGTAGAATGGAAGGTCTCCAAGACACTGCTTAATTGTTGCAAGACCGCTTTCAACTTCCGATAGTGAGAGGCAATATTCACCAATAATCCATAGAGCATAAGTGCAAACCCTCGCAGCTCGAATCTGATAGAAAGTATCCAAGAGCCTTGTTATGATAGAAACCCGTAACTTGGGGTTGGATTCAATTATCTCACGGACAAAGATAACAACATCAGTAGCTGAGGCAACATTGCTGTCGCCAAGGAAATCCATCAACAAATGAACGACGGTGCCTGCCACATCAGGGAACTTGATAGCGCATGAATGAATGGCTTGAACCAACATCTGTCGATACTCCCCATCCTTCTCAAGCTCACCACTCTGAGTCTTCATTACTTCTTTTTTCAAGGTCATAACAACTTCATCGATATTTCTTGGAGTAATCAAATCAAGCACAATGTCCAATGTTTTCCTCCTAATGTCAAGATTTGGGCTAGATAATGCTCTAAGAACATCCATAATCATCTCAATCATTATCTCCTTATGCGAAGCCTTAAGCTCATTCAACCTATCCAGCACAATAAGCTTCACATTATTATCACTCTGAGAGAGCAAAAGCTGCGAGTAAGTATTTGCAGCAGCTCTAATAGCAGTAGGGCAGACGACAGTGAAACCAAAGTGTTGGCACATTCATAAACAACAGCCGTACTCTGAGCATTCAACAACGAAATAATAATCTTAATATACTTCCCCTTCTCCGCCTTATTAACTCTGCACACTTTTCTAATCAACTCCAGCACTACCATCTGAAGCTGATCTCCCCAATCCGAAATCCTATCAATTTGACTAAACAAATAACTAATCGCCCTCTCCTGATCACAATTAAACAGCATCAAAAATGCATTTCTCTTCGCGGAGCATCCTGCTCATTAGCCAAAACCTTCTCAATCACTTCCGGCGCATGATCCAGCAACTGCTCTCCCTGCGCCAACTTATAAATCGACATTATAGCTAATATCGCATTCTTCCTCACAAAAGGATGACGATGCTCCAAATTCTCAAGCACAGACGGTATCAAAGGCTCAATAATCTCAGCATTATTCAACCGACATAAAAACCTAAGCGTAACTCCACGCAAATACTCATTCGGACTCTGTAAATTATTCCTCAAATTCTGACAAATCAATATCATCTCCGGTAAAAGCTTACCAGCAGAATTAGTCTTCTCGATGATCTCAAGGTACAGTAACAGTAGCTTCTGGACGATGTGATCTTCCGTGCGGAGGACGTAGCGGACGATGGTGATGAATAGATGAGGAATCGTTTCGCCGTTGAGGAGTAAGAGTATGGATTTCTTCATTGCGTCGATCTTCGCATCGACGTCGTTTGATTCCAACGCTAACTTGATCTCGTTGGCGAGCGCTGGTGTTGCTTTATCGAAGTAGATCAGAAGCGTGCAGGATTTCTCCATTGTGGTTGAATCGAAGTCGGATCTGATGATGATCGATGCGGCCGAAATGAGATCGCTTTTGGAACGGATCCAGATGCGGAGATGAAGGAGTCTCTTCTGCGCTTAGTATTGACGACTGTATTTATAAATCGAACCGAACCAAATTGAACCGGATATGAAAATCTACATTACGATATACAGTAATTCTCACTATAAAACGACGTCACTTTACTATTTTTGTTTACAATGATGAATCCCATTCTAAGAGTACGTCTAAGATTACAAAAGGTTAATACTCCTGAGGAGTCTATAAACATCAATGTAGCAAAGATTAGTTGCCAAAACAGATGATCTTAATGGAGTCCAAAACAATATTAAAAGATCAACTGGTTGCTAGTTTGTATGCCGTTTCAATTTCTTCCTCTGTCATTTCAATTGTTTCGTCACTGTCATACCCAGCATCTGAGGTGTTTACTTTATTGGAATTGGCTTGGGTACATTCGCCATTTTTTGCCTTCTTTGCTGCATGGAGAGATTTGTTCGCTAGGCAATGAAGTTCTCTCTGTACATTTGTTTATAGTCAATTGCCTGCTTACGTAGATTTTCCTTTGCGGCTGGGGTTAGAGTAGTTTTTGCCAATTTTCCAGTTCCTTGACTATGCTTGGGGTACAACTCCACTGTTCCTTCAGCTCACCAATATCCTGAAGCATATAGTTGTAATAAAAGCATTAACTATCAGGTGCATACCTCTAATGGTGATTTACTAGAATGCAAGCCAGCTATGCATTGTCATGTAAACGAAAAATTGATGGAAAAGAAGCCTCATTATGTTTCATTTTGCCAAAAATGCTCTACTTTATTCTACAGATAGTTATACTTAAGTGACATCGGAAAGAAGGGGCCTAAACTAGTCATAGAGAATTCTCTTAAGAACAAATTAAGAAAGTATGGCTGACGGTGTGACCCTAAAGTCGAAACAAAATGGTATGCCATAGATTCATATGGTTGGGTAGTATCTGAAATAAAGGTCAGGTAATGAATTTTTAGTTAAGATTTCACACATGTAAAAGAAATGCAAAACGAACAAATACGATCAAAGATCGCAACAGGAAGAAGCTGAATTTTGAATGATAACCTGATTCTTTTCAAGAAGATCTATTGCATCCTGTATACAAGTTAATATGCCTTGAGAAGCTATATCATTCATCTCAGCTGGCTCTGGCTGTATAGTAATGAAAAGTTCTAGTTAGATTTAAGAAATGAGCACCTACAGCTCTAATGCTTTCAGTCAGCAGCTAACTTACATAGAATTTGTAAACAGCAATCGAAAAATATTTGGGATTTCAGCAACATTTAACTGCACTCAACCCAAATCCACACTTATACAAAAAATCATTATAAAATAACCAACAGGAACCGAAGGAACATTTCAGGATCAAAAATGATAAATTGATGCCTCAAAGCAGCAAACTAAAAAATTAGGGAAAAGACAAAAGACGGGCTATGATCTACCTCCCTAGGACAACTAAGGTTCCAAACTATCATAAATGACAACTATGGGAAACTAAAAAATCAACGACTTTTGAAGGAAAGTCAAACTAAAAATACTCTAGAACTAAAAATCAAATAGAGCTTCCTTCAAAATGTCTTGGTTGTTTATCTTTACAAGTTAATTTTCGTCCAAAAGGCATCAATTCTCCCCATTTATGATCATTCGGACCCTAAGTTATCATAAGACGGTAATTCGTAGGCCCTTTTAATATTTTCCCTAAAAGTAATATAATTATAAATAAAACTGGGTGAAGACCAATTATAAATGCTTCTCACCTGTTCTTCCTGACTTTGTAGCCAGGACAAGGTTTCGCTGAAATCATCTTTCACCCATTGCTTCACTAATGAAGAAGAAAACTCTTTGATGCGTTCAGATTCAGAAGGTGCTTTCTGCAACATGTGGTGGATATTCATCAACTCGAGTGCAGTGAATACGAACGATTCATAGTTTCGTAAACAAAAGTTTTACTTTATCTTTCTCTATTTTGAATAAATCAGTTCAGTAGGAACCTATACTAACTGGCATTCACAACCTTATGAATTAATGGCACATACACTAAACTTCAGCACTATTATTTAAATGTGGACCGTATCCTCTTAGTGAAAATTTGAAAATGAGATTAGACCTAACACTTGAAAAAAATACCTTGCTGGAACTGGCACCGGTTGCCCTCTGGTGATTTATCTTTTCAGGTGCCTTATCAGCATTTTTGGTTTGTGGGGTATCTTTGGCTGAGGGGAGGGAGGACAAAGCAAAATTCATTTAAACGAACACATAGTTGTGTTCAATATTACGCACCAAAATAAAACTTTCAGAAATTTATGTCCAAAAAATATGCTATATATGCCAAAAATCAAATTTAGATATAGTTTGTAAAACAAGGCCACTAATTCAAGCTATCAGAAGTAAGACTCATCAAATATCAACTTATAATCCAGCCTGTACTAGCAACTTTTAAACAAGCATATTAGCTCACAATTACTTCAGTACTAAGAAGAATATGAAAAGGCAATGAATATTTATACCATGACTAGCTTCCTGTACGCCATTGCCTCTGCGCCATGGTTTGCCAGCATGCATCAAGTAAGAATCAATATCTACAAGCTTCTTTTGTTGATAACATTCGGATATCCACTCCTGCGGAGAATCAGATTACCATCCGTTAAAAGAAATAACTAAAGGATACAATTCACCAAACTTATAGTTGAATTAAATAACAACACTCATTAAAAATTACCTTAGCTACAATGGTTCCGCAGTCAGCCTCCACTTGACGAAACTTGGGAGTATTAGTAAATGCACATATCAGCAGCGTGCATCCTGAATTCCAATCAGCGCGATATTCAGCTCCCATCGCTAAGGCTTGCGACCTCAATGTACTACGTTCAGGATTAACAAATCCAGACAGTGCAAACACCACTCCATCCTGCAACATCAACTCAAAAGATTCACATAACCACATTCAATTGTAAAACACAAAATTAATTAATAAGAAAAACAAATAATTACCAGTAATTTTGAAAAATCAGAAGAACTGGAAGATGGCTTCTTATTTGATTCACTTTGTTCATCTCCAGCACTCATCCAAGACGGAAGCTTCCGCTTCTTGCCTCCGGAGTCTGATTTTGATTCCGGCATGGAACGAACTGGCTATAAATCAACAAACATTAAGACTCTAAACCCTAATTGAAGTTCAACAAAAAGTCTAGAAATGTGAATTTCGTATTTTAAAACGTACATTCGACGATCGAAGTGGCTGCGGTAGTCGAAGAAGAGCACGTGATGAGGCGGTGGCCGGCGGTGGTCAAACCGATCCGATGAAAAGAGGAATTTCAGTAGTAGATGGGAGGATCGTGACATTCAAGAACGTCGTCGTTTTGTGATTCGAATTTTCTGAATTTTCTGGTTTTTTGTTATTCCTTCTTTAAGAACGCTTCAGTAAGTATTCAGATTTCAGATACAGTGTAGTTAATGCTTTTGTTGATTTAGAAAAACTACGTAAAGTTATTATAAAAATATTAAAATGACGTTTTAATACTCACACCCGAATTCCTTCGGTAAGGCTTTACTGTTTGTATATTTCTCTTTGAACTTTGAAGCATCAGTTTGCCGGAAAATATCAAAATAAAACAATATTTTTCCAAGCAACATTGCACAAGGGATGATGCATTGAGAGAATGCTGGAAATTCCAAAAGTCAAACTGAGTTAAGAGAAAGTAAATTTCAACAATGAGTACAAAGTTGAGATTCAGTTATTTAGAAATGGCCTTTCTGCTCCTTGTTTACGGATTTGGATTTGAGTTTTTATTTTTTTTGAACAGTCTGATGAATCTTTTGAATCGCTTGCTTACGTACGTAGATAACGCAGTCTTTGGGACGGGGATGAGCTTTCCAGCAGCGGCAAGAGGCCATCTGCAGAAAAAAGTTCAACACACAACTCATGAGATTTGCAGTTTATTTTTTCATGCTTAAACTTAAGAGTATAGTAGAAGTGCATACGCTACGATGGCGATTGAACCGCAAATGAGCCATTGCACGAGGCTGATCCTCACTGTGGAGAAGAAACTTCCCAGGAACATAATGATCATAATCTGCAAAATGCGTTGAATGGTTTAAATGGACAATAATATGACTAGACGAGGCTTCAAACTGTTTTTCAAAACTGTCGAGAATTTACCTGAAGAGTAAATGTGATTCCAACTATTCCGATAAAAAGGTTGTTTTTAGTAACCCCACTGAACACATTGATTTCATCTGGTTTTCTTGCATTGAATTCGTTAAATATCTGCAAGGCGAAATGCAGTCATCATCTATTCATTAAATCGAGACTTGAAAGAGCTTAGCGTACTTACTTGACATAAAACAAAGGTGTTGAAAATTATAGTATTCTTCAACATTTCAGCTTGTTCCCTGTCGTTCCCCAAGTGAGAATACGCCTTCCAGCAAAGTTAAGGGTTAGGAGGACCGTGACTTGATACATAGCCTGAAGAAAAGTATGCATTAGAGAAGCGGAGGGTGAGAACAAGATCATACTCAGGTTTTTCAGGTTTCAACGCTATACCTGTACAAGCAAATTCCGCCACATAATATTGGTAATAAGAGGCTCTCTGTATAAAGTTGCCAACAGATTAGTTTTCAGTCGTATTACTTTGGAAATCGTGGAATGGAAAATAGTATAATGAGGCTGTTTGAATATTCACCTTCGCCCTACTGGAGTTCTATGCATCAGGTGATCGGTGGGTGGCTCAGTAGCTAGTGCAAGGGCTCCGAGAGTATCCATAATCAAGTTGACCCAAAGAAGCTAAAGTTAAAGTAAGAAAATGTCAGCATATTTAAGAAAATTTGATATGAACCTTTAGGGTAACAAATACTAACCTGCACTGCGTTCAAAGGAACATCACCAGCGGAAATTGCAGCCACGACATTAATCACGAGAGCTGCTACGTTGACAGTGAGCTGGAACTGGATGAACTTCTGAATGTTTGCATACACTGAACGCCCCCATCGCACAACCTGATCGAATCAAGTAACCAAATATATTCCGAATGAGAAATGAAATTATTTGTTAACCAGTTCTTATTGTTTTAAAACAGTCTTCAGAGCTTGCCTTTACAACCGAAGCAAAGTTATCGTCCAATATGATAATGTCAGAGCTTTCCTTGGCGACTTCTGTTCCCGCAATGCCCATGGCAAGTCCAATATCTGCCTATACAAACGTATAAAGTAATGTCACAATAAATGAAAGGACGAAAGACGCAACACTAAATGTGATGTTACATTTGTATAAACATCTCGTAGGACTGAAAATATACCTCATGGAGTGCAGGAGCATCGTTGGTGCCATCTCCCGTAACAGCAACAACATCCCCTTGTTTACGTAAGGCTTGTACTAACAGAAGCTTGTCGCTAGGCGAAGACCTACCCATCACCTGTCAGTCATCAAAACCATTTACCATGGATCATAAAAATTAGAAACTGGAAATTAAGTAACAGAAATGTTCAGGTTGTACCGAAATTCGTCTGGCAGCTTCTTCTCTTTGAGTTTCAGACAATTCACGAAAAACCCTTCCTTCTATGATAACGCCATCTTCAGCCTCTTCTTCAGAACTCAGTATCCCACACTCCAATGCTATGGCTTTTGCAGTTTGGAGGTTGTCACCAGTGACCATCCGCACCTACAGAAAAACAATGCTAATATGGTCAGATCAGACATTCTAGAAATTAAACACGCTTCAATTATGCTATATATTTCAGAGCTGAAGAGAAATTAATAGCACCTTAACGCCGGCAGCTGTGCAGATTCTGACAGCCTCTCTAACTCCAGGACGACAAGGATCCTAAATCATGACAGAGTTCATGCGTCTCCACTAGAGGAAAAAATAGTATAGTGGAATACAATTATTTAAACCGGGAAGTATTTCAGCTGCAAACCTTTATACCAACAATAGCTAGCAAAACTAGATCATCTTCGGGTAAAGTCCACCCAGATATATGTTCTTCATCAGGAATTTCTGATTCGTACAATCTGTAAGCAATGGCAACACACCGCAAACTTCTTGTAGCCATTTCATCAATCGAGTTTCTCAAGAACTCCTGTTGAGATTATAAAAGAATAATAATTTAAGTGATATGATCACTCAGATTTCTAACATTGGAATGTATTATCTTTCAACATATGAAACCTTAGTTTCATCAATTGACTGCAAGTTCCCCTCTGTGTCAATATATCTTGAACATGAATGCAGAATCATCTCTGCCGCTCCTTTCCAATGTATGTATACTTGGCCATCACTCTGCCAACGGTAAGCTAAACCGTTATTACCAAGGCGTGCGTCGAAATTGAATGGATGGAGTTTTCATTTCATAAAATCGAAATTGAATAATATTGTTAGACGCACTCACCCGTTGCAAGGCAACTCCACCTCTTTTTTTCTCAGAATTGAAAGGGAACACTTGAACTAACTTAGTCTCCGATCTTATTCCTTCAAAATCCATTCCTAGCTACAAAGTACAAAAAAATGACGAATATTTATGATGTTCTAGTCACTAGTCAGTGTCTTGGATATGAATCAACTCTGAGAAAATAAAATATACGCTGCTTACCTTAACTGCCCAGGAAAGGATAGCCTTTTCTGTCGGGGACCCTGAAACCTCTTTTTCTCCACCATCCTTCAAAAAACATAGTCAGTGATGTTAATCGGAAATATATTGTTGTAGTGAATTTTAAAGGTTTGCATAAAGTCTGATATTTACGCTAATAAAAATCAATAAAATTTTATCAATAAAATTTGAAGGTCTTGGTGCACGAAAATAGTTACTGAAATCAATTAAGAGTTTGAAACTCAGAGTTATACTGACCTTAGGCAGGAAGACTTTTCCTGAAGTGTTTTGGGCGATACCCTCATGAAGTAGGGAGTTAACCACTGGATTCAATTCGGAAGAGCTGTCTGGTTGATTCATTTTTGTTCGTCCAACATAAGCCTCAACCACAGTCATCTGCAGCAATGTGAGAAAATCTGTAAAATGATCGATTCAGCTAATAATTATACTACATGTCTGAGACCCACCTGATTTAGGGTCAGAGTTCCAGTCTTGTCACTACAGATTGTAGTTGCTGAACCCATTGTTTCACACGCTGAAAGTCTACGCACCTGCCCATTTAGGATTAGTAACAAAAGTTCATAAAATGGTTAAATTGCTGGATTTGTAGAAATGTGCCTACCAAAGCTTTGTCTGCCATCATTTTTCGCATCGAATATGCCAAGCTGTTAGATAAATAATGTACATTACACTGTCAGGTAAATTTCATAAAGGGAGAAAAATCACTAATATGTGACTCACGTCAAGGTAACAGCCAAAGGAAGCCCTTCAGGGACCGCAACGACAACAATTGTCACCTAGAAAACAAAATGAGTTCAATATATTATTATGTTCTATGTAATGTATGTGATTTTTTCAAAATAGAAGTGAGCCTCAGGGATTTTTAAATTTAATGTTAGGGGTATAGAACGGAGGAATAGGAGTTGAACTTACAGCAATGGTGATAATATGAATGACATCATCCAAGGCTTTGCTTGCACCAGTTTTGCTAGTGAACTGTGTTTTCCCATCGGCGCTTCTGGTATTACCGGTAAAGTATCTACAAAGGAAAAAATACATGTTACTTGTAGAACTAACAACCGTAAAACAGATACATAGCTGAGCGTACTTTGTTCACCTGACCAACAGAACAAGCAGGACTGAAAGGGCGACTGAGAGACCAACTATACCTATGAACGTTGCAACTCCATTCAACCGAACCTATTAGTACCCAATGCCAGAATCAATGAACTTAAAATTAGCATCGTGTTTTCTACTAGAATATATAAATGTGAAACATATAGCAGCATGACATTTAGGATGAGATAACCTGTAAGGGAGTTTCTTCACCAGTATCCTCGGAGATACTAGCCATCAACAGACCCCACTCGGTATTGATTCCAACGCCAGTCACCTACACAAGATGTTATGGATTGAGTTGTCCACAAATGATTTAAAATGTTGAGAACCATAGATGTTATGATCACTAAAGTTACCAGCATGGTGCCGACGCCATCTGCTACTTTGCAACCAGACATTAAAAACGGTGCTCTCTGATCCTTATGAACCTGAAATAAGCACACATGTTTGTGTGTCAGTAGTCCGAACCAAAACAAGTCAAAATGTGATGCCTATGGGGATAAACTCACAATCTTGCTTTCACCCGTCATGCTTGATTCATCTATTGCAAGAGAGTGTCCAGAAATTAGGATTCCATCAGCAGGGACCTGTGTGAAACATAAAAGATTGCAACTTTAAAATTTAGCTATGGAAACTCACTGCAACATTGAACATTAAACTTTAGTACGGTCATTAACCTGATCTCCGATATTGAGAGGAACCACATCGCCAACGACAATGTCATATATGGAAACTGTCACCGGTCTACCATCTCGAAGCACCTTCATACAGAAAAATCATCAATAAAGATTGGTGTGAAATGAAATATTTCGATAGACAATGTTTCAAGACTAAGTCACCTGTAAACGGATATTTCTTTTCTCTTCATTCAAATTCTGAAACTGGAGTGACTGCCTATAGTCACTGGTTGCTGAGTAAAATGAAAGGCAATACATAAATCGAAGAACTAAAATAAAGTCGAAATGATTTTGTTAAGATCTGTTTTGCATTTTTGAAAGGTACCTGTAACGACAATAACAAGCATAACCGCGAAGGCAATGCTTCCACCATCATACCATCCTTTTTGCAAGCCCTGAAATTTATTATAACAAAGTTCAATGCTATACGAAACCAGCTACAATTTTTTTACCATACAAGCATCGTCAAAGAGCAATGCAAGTTCACCTCCGTTTTTATTCCAGCCCAAGAGAAAAGGCGGCAGCTATAATCAAAATGATAAGAGTCAAGTCTTGCCAAGCATCCCAAAGAAAACCCTATGAGATGAATGATCAATGAAATGTTAGGACTTTGCTTCGACAATAAAAATTTATAGGAGAAAAATAAAGGAAACAAAGGATAGTAGAAGTTATCAGTATTTACGAAGAAGCTTTTTCCCTTTTTCTTGGGGTACGTGTTCGATCCAAATGTGTTTCTTCGTTTTAATAGATCATCATCATCGCCAAGAACACCGGTCTCAGGATTTGTTTTCAGCAAATTTGCTACGCCTCGAACCTATTTAACCAATCAGTTCTTATTAAATACCAAATTCAAACACTATTCTGCCATTATTAGCATATAAGAGATTGCATACCCCGCCATATTGTTGAAGAACAGATATCTTGTGATCCCTAGTCATTGTGGCTAGTTGGTCCAACCCAATTCCATACTCGCCGTTGCCAACTGGAGGTGCTACTGCAGCTGCTGAATCTGTGGTACATTTACAGAAAGTGAACAATAAAACTAAAGATAAACGAAAGTTTTGATCAACAAAAAAACTATGAATGCACGTACCCATGACTCTTTCCCCGGCCAATTTGAAAAGCAAAGCTGCCTGACAAGTGTTTTTCAAATATATATTACTCAACATAAACAAGCAAGACTATCCAAAAGCGTTGAACACAATAGAAACTACTTCTACCCACTTACCCTTATGACTTGAGCATGCGCTCTAATCATCCTCCTCCGTTCCTCTTTCTCCTCACTCTTTTTCAAATCCAGCGTATACCGGAATCGACGAGAGGCATTGAGTACAAGGGCAGCTCGCTGTAAAAGAATCAGCACATCTTACTGAATCCAAATGCAAAGACCCTAAAATGACTACGCCAAGTAAAAGTATACTGCTAGTAGCTATTATTGACGCAAAAGATTAAACTTTAACTACACTGCGCCGTTACAGAATGAAATGGTATAGGGGTCAAAATGTGTAATCACATAGAAAGATACAACTTATAAGAACGTCATATAAAGTATCCTAAACTACATGCAACTCAACGATTTACACTAATGCATCCTTCTCCGCTTGTTTCGACAAAATGGCTGGCGGACTCGTTGTTTCCACCAAAGGTAGGTTATTCCTTTAGTAAAGAAATCCCATCAAATGCATACAAAACAAAATTTCAGCTACAGATTCAAAGCAAAATATTCCATACCCTCCATCTCTTCAAAGTCTCTACAGAAGCCTTTTTCGAATCCCCAATATCAAAGGGATCATCTTCCGCCTCAAGTTCCTCATCCACCTCATCTCTGC
Organism: Sedum album; assembly: GCA_006409495.1. Classification (NCBI taxonomy): domain Eukaryota; kingdom Viridiplantae; phylum Streptophyta; class Magnoliopsida; order Saxifragales; family Crassulaceae; genus Sedum; species Sedum album. Next base: position 108,314 of record QZGG01000472.1, read on the forward strand.
CGGCATTGCTCAATCCAGCCTCCATGTCATCCGCTGCGTACACCATTTTTCAACTCTTCCTCAGACCCTAAATCCACACAATCTCCAACTATCTTCCCAAAGTCACCTCTCCACTACAAATTATAAAATCACCCAAATAAACACAACCCTAATCAAGCCTCAAAAACCCAGAAAACATATAATCGGAAACAATCACAATCATACCAAAAAGTAATGAAATCAGCAGAAAGGTCTCAACTTTGGAAGCTGAAAAGACTAACAAAAAAAGGGTTGTGTAACTTTTTTCAGAAAGAATAAATATGAAACAGACGTGTTGGGAGCATTGCGCGAAATATAAGGATCAGAGAATGATTAGGACTAAGTCTATCAATTAACGTAACAGAATTCAGTTTTGCATTTAGAAACTTCAAGGAAGCTTTCCATCATCTCATCATATCTTTTGATCTTCTCTTTTCTCATAATTTAATGCTGATTTATTAATTAATTACTTCACTAAAATTTATTAATTTTAAATTTTATTTTAAGGTTTTGAGTTCCAATTTCCAAACCAGCTGACAAAAATAGTAACAGTTGTGATAAATGTGTTTGGAAAATCATAAACATTTGAAATGCTTTTCAAATATGTTTGAGATATCCAAAAAGAAATCTTTTTTGGTCTTTGGACAAGTACAAGTCAAACATTATACTGGAGTAAGGACTGAACAGAAGTACAAAACCATTTGACATGAAAAATTATACTCTCGATCACGTTGTGAAAACTGAAATATCTCCTTGTAGATTAATAAAGTCAAATATCATGCTGTTTTGGTAGTGGAGCATTCCCAAGTGGTGCTATGAGAAGCCAAAAATCATGGAATATTTGTGTAAAAACATATGAAATTAATGTTTTTCTTCACATTTTTTGGTGTGGAATTTTTATTTTTATAGCTAGAATTGTTATCTTTTTCTCATTTTATTTTATGCAGCATGAAAAATGCATTTTTCATGCTGCATATTATTAAAATGTGGACCAGCACAAAGTTGGTTAATGTGTCCATTTGTTGGAACTTAATTGTCACAGATATGTCGCTTATATTTTTCATTACTGCAATGTCCCTTTCAGTATCATAATCTTGTTGCAAGATCAATCAAGAACTTTGAGTACCAAATACACTTATATTCCGTACCATGAATGTCACTAACTCTGTACAAAATTACAAATACAGTCAAATCGATATTCAAGAATCTGTACTCGTAGTAATGAATATTCGAAGAAGGACAAGAAATGACTTGGATAAAGCTCAACACTGACTAGACTTATAGATATATGAGAGATTTCACATCAGGAATCAAATAATAGTTGGAAAGAACATATCTGGCGAAGAATTGGTAGAGATGATCATCATAAGTGTAATTTGGTTCTCCACATATCACCAAGGACTTTCTTTGGTGAGGGATCTTCAGGGCCTCTATCACGCTGCCCAGACGTGAAATATAAGTATCCATCCCAAAACCCAGCAAGAGTAGTCTTGACGCGATATGGGAGTTTTCCAATCACGGACCAATTCTGTCAAAACAAGTAAAGAATCCAGTTTATACATCCACGCATAAACAATAATAAATCATCATATATTTCTAGGCATCAGATATGTGCAATGTGTGCTGCCATTCAAACTGGTTTCCGATGCTCAAGTCCTTGGAAATAAGTATTTTATCTCAAACAACAAGACATTTTTTTATAGAGGTAGTTTACCATGGATGCAAGATGAAATCGGAAGATTTCTCCAACGAGAATCATCTTTTTTGTGTTGGGGTGCTTGTCAGTTGTGCCGCCAACAATTATTATAGAGCCATTGACAATAACCCATGCAAATTCTATATGTGAATCTGGCTTCGGCATGGGTGGTAAAGTCTTCCACGTCATCTCATCATCTAGCATGTAGACATCGCTATAAACCACCTGAAAACATGTAATTTTCAGATACAGATAAGGAAGTCCAATACATATGAACTGCACAGATGGCACTCTGCAAGCCCACTATTCAATTTCAAAATTCAAAGCCAAAGCATAATTCTTTTGATAGGGTAGGGATACTTGTAGGTAAAGATTCTCCAATGGAATTATATAAATATCACAATTGGGCTGCACATAATTGGACTACAAAAAAGATATATAGACAGTGGTTAAAGTGTTATACTGGAGTTCACTAAATCACGTCATGGGATGTGGCAATATACGAGGGCGGAATCAGATCAGAACAATTTGCAACTATCGAAAGCAAATCTAGAAAATTGGAATGGCCATCAATAAAAAGCTCGACTTTGTTAGGCAATGCAGCTAGTGCAAGATGTTTGAAAACACCGAGTTCGAACAAAGTGCAAGTTACCTCATTTCGACGAGAACATTTGAAGATAGGTGATCCAGGTTTTGCCATGAAATCACCCTCTTGACCACCAATAACAAGCAGTCGATCATCAATTACAATACACGCCCTATGCATACACAAAAATCCTAAATATTAGTGAATCTATAAGGATTCCAGATGTCGCTCAATGATGGCAGAAATGACGAAAAAATATTTTCAGAGTGCATCAACATAACTGACCTGTGAGGTCCTCCACGAGGAATTGGAATCTCAGTCCTCCATTCTTTCTCCAATGCCTTGCCATCTTTCACGGCAATACTCCAATGCTCTAGTCCAGGTGTATGTCGGTTTTCTTTGCTTCCACCCATTACATGCAGCCTCCCTCTCCAAAGTTGTGTAGCAGGTGCATATCTATATTTTCAAGACAACTATCAAATCAAAACAAGGATAAATAAAATCATATCCCAAATTTTGATACTAATAATAAACATTCTTTTAGCGGCTACTATCAACAAGCATCAAAATTCAAAACCAAAAGGCCCAACATAACTACATTTACCATAGTTATCAAGAATCTGTATCACATACCTGGGGACTGGCAAAGGAATGAAATCCTCCCATGTATTAGTTTTAGTATCTAACACAAATGTGTGAGCTGTGGGACCCCTGCACTGCGGGCCATATTGTCCAGTGACAACGTATATGTACCTCCCATCTGTCACCATTCCTAGATGTGAGTGTGCCATCTCTTTAGGCATGTCAAATTTACCTCCCCATGTATTATCCGTAAAATTATATATATCAACATGTGAATGCACCTGAAAGGCAAACAATTGCAAAACTTTGAAATGAATGATATTTTAATCATGTAAATATGGACGGAATAAACTAAAAAAAGTGCACAAATCACTGAAGAAAAGAATTGACTATTCAAGAATGCTAAAGCTTGTATCGGAAAAAAAGAATGCTAAAGCAACTCACGTAGTCAATTGTACCGTAACCAGCGAAAACATACAGCAGATTCTTGATCTGTATAGCAGCTCCGTCCAACCGCGGCACAGGCGCACTTGCCATCTTCTCCCAATCCAACTCTGGAGCAGGCAAATCCGCAAATGTAGCAGATAAAACCCTCTTATTATTCTCATTTTTCACACCTTCGCGCTACCAAACACGAAAAATCAATACACAACATATCCAATACACATAATAATACTCTAAAACATTTATAAACAATGAAAAAGGCATTACCTTGTTTGTTTGATTATGAACAATGTCCTGCACTACAACCACAGTAGGTGGAGATTTTTGAACAGCCCAAGTGTAAGCAGATGAAGAGTATGAATTAGATGCCCATAGCAGATCCAAAATCAGAGCTGCACCCAACAACCCTACACACCCCAATAAAATTGAAAACCTCGCCACGGGCGCGTGCTTGCCCGCTTGCCTCGCCATCATCCAACAAACCAAAACTCTAATCCCAAATCAACGAGATGTCACCAAATTCAACAAGATCGGATCTTTACACTAGTTTGAGACACAAAGATGCGATATTTGGCAGTGAATTGTGATATTTGAAGATCAGTGCGATATGGGTGTCTGTGTCCGCCCCTCTGATAGAAAACTAACTACCGCCACCACCCGCCAGACCCAATCTCTCTGTCCCAAATCCTCAGCCCACTGTTTTTAATTTGTTTTTTTTCGATTTGATTTATAGAATCAGTAAATCTATTCAGTATGAACATGTGCGAAAAGTAAAATCCTCACTCTGGTCTGGTTGAATCTATGATTAAAATATACCTCCGTCCCAACCAAATATTCTTATTTGGCATTTCCAATATAAAATAAAAAATCAATATTTAAGGAATAAAATTTTTAATGAAAATCTGATTAAGACAAATTCAAAAGTAAACTTTCTCATCAAAATTTTGAGACCAAAATTATTTTACCAAAAGTAAACTTTCCCACCAAAATTTTGAAACCAAAATTTTGAAACCAATATCTAGGGTTGTTGGGGTGATTTTTCAATTTTGATAGTTAGTTTAATTCAATTATAATAATTTAGTAAGTGTAATTAGAGTGTTATATTTTAATATTTATTTTTTGCCAAAAAAGAAATAGGAAGCATTCAGTGGGACACCTAATATGGCAAAAAAAAACATTCGATGGAACAGAAAGAGTATTTAATAAGACAACTTGCTTAGAAGAAATGCAATACCATAATGAACAAATCACAATTTTGAGGCATAGTGATACCACTGGATTCTCTGATATTACTCTCTTCTTTTTTTTGTTTTTTTGATAAAGATATTACTCTCTTCTTTTTGTGTTGTTCCTTTTTGAAATTTCAAACATCATAAAACTATTGTTAACGCACTAATAAGCCTCAGATTGTTTTCCTCATTTGACCAAGTTTTTTCATAAAAGAGAAAAGGTTATTGCATGTAATTCGGTCTTTCTTTTATTAATAAATGCTTATTTTTGGCTTTGAAAGAGAATTGGTTTACTCGGCCAAGTTAGTACCGTTTCGCAATCTGGGCTAAGTTCTTCCTCTCCCTTTTACGTTCTAGGGTTTAGCTTGAATCTAAGGGTTCAAAAGATCTCACATTTCATTCTGTAAACTATTGTTACTGATCCAACTGGGTAAGTCTCTCATTAGGGTGTTTAAAAATCTCATATTTTTTCAATTTAATCGAAAAAATCTCATCTTTTGTCTTTGTGATGGTACTGGAGAGACCAAGTTTTTTGTTTTGAGTTCTGTAGAGGTTAAGCAGCAATAGGGTTTTGTTTATGTATGTAAAGGTGGGACCTTTTTTCGAATTTTATGCTTTCAGTTGATGCTGACTGCTGCTGATTGTTTTTGTGAATTCTGATAGTTGATTTTGGATTCTCATTGCATGAGGAATGTGTGAATGCGCCCTTTTCAGACTTTAATGAAATATGTTATTTGTTTGAAGGATAGGGTAGGGTAGGGCAGGGTAGCGTGATGGACCTCTTCAAAGTGAAGAGGTTCAGGAGTTATCGCAAGCCCAAACCGGAACATGATTTAGATGCCAAGCCTGTGCTATTCCCGGAGGAGAGCAGGAGAAATACCAATATGGATATTTGGAATAAATCCTACATTGATAGAGCTGAAAATGCTGAAGAAGAAGATGAGGAGTATGACAATAAAAGCAATGAGGTTGGGAGACGGTTCAAGGAACTCAGAAGAAATAGCTTCATGTCACATATACGTGGTTCTGTGTATTGCTGTTATTTATGTGTTTCTTTACACGTTAATTCTAGTTGGTTTGTTATTTTTCGTTTTCTAATTTTACTGATTGGTATAATTTCTTTTGTAGATACATATGTTAATTTACCGATGTTGCCAAGATCCGCTCATAAAAAGCTTTCTCTGCCTTTCCGCTTTATGTATTTGAAAAACATTAAGCATCCACGAGATGAGACCGAGCAGCTGCATCAGCTGGAGACCAGTCCTCTTCATGACTTGGAAATGGGGTACGTGGCTCAAATCTGTCTCTCCTGGGAAGTCCTTCATTGCCAATACACACAACTGAAACAGAAAGTTTCAGCTTATCCCAAATGTCCAACTCACTACAATCATAGTGCCCAAAAGTTTTAACAGTTTCATGTTTTGATACAACGCTTTATCGAAAATGAACCATTTCAAGAAGGCTCCAGGATCGAGCAATTTGCTAGAACAAGGATCCTCTTGCCAAAACTTCTTCAAGTACCGAATGTGCAAGGTATAGCTAATGAAAACTCTTGGAGAAATTGTTTGAGTTCGCTTACATTAAAACTTATGGGTGCATCTGCATGGAACTAATTTTTGTTTGATTTCAATCATAATTTAGGCTCAAATAGCATCAGCATGGAAGAGGAGGCTGAAATGGCGGCCCTTGCCTCGGACCTTCTTCAGTTGATTGAAAGTTCAATACTTACCTACCTCAGCTTCATCAAGATGGACAAGAAAAAAACAAACAAGGTGCGCAATCTTTTTAAGGGACATAACCAGGCGGCTACGCCATTGCAACAAGTCCATGCTGCTATCGATAAGGTCAGCCTTCTTGATCTCTCATGTTCAAAAATGCATTGCTGCCTTTACTATATTATTACGCTTAGCTTGTCCACTGGTATGACATAGCCTTGCTCCGGGATTTTAATTGATTTTAGATTTGCTAAAAATTTACGTAGTTTCTACCTTGTCTGCAGAAGAAGAGGAAACTAAAAGAGCTAGCCAAAATAACGAGACGCTCAAAACACATATCCTGGCCGACCTCTGACTACAAAGTGGGCCTTATTCTTGCCTTCATTGAAGTCAAACTTGTAGCAAGAGTCATGAGAATGGAGAAACTAACCAGAGAGCAACTTAAATGGTGCGAAGACAAGATGAAGAAACTTAACCTATCCAATGGGAAACTGCAGAGGGATCCATCTCCTATCCTATTTCCTTGTTGATACCAATCTCTTCTATAATATAGCTGCTACCTAACATGTCTTAGAAATATCAATGATCCCGGCCTTGGGTAAGAAACTGAAAGTGCTTGCCTTTTAACCTTATTATCATTATCTGTGAGCTATAATTTTCTTGTTATACTTTTCCTAGTAGCACATGAAGATAACTAGGAAATGTTTAACATTAGAATTAAATTTGAAAAGTATGAACTTACCAGCATTCAGTTTACGAGTTTTGCTTGTTACTTTATTCGGTGAGTATAAAAAGTTGAAATGTTCCTTTGCAGACTTATGAAGCATACAACGACTGGGACAAGCTGCTCTTGCTTTGTCATCCTTGGGAACTGATCACTTTGCCAATCATGTTGAACGAGGTACCTGATCCAACATTAAGGGCTTGAAAACATTTGAAGCCTCATTTTCAATGAACTCGATTTGGGATTTTGGAAGATGCACGTACACAAGCCAGTCACCATTACCAGCAGGGATTGTGATTGGCATCACATATCCAATGCCAACTTCTAATTCCCAAGTGAAACAGAAAAACCCTAGTAATGGCTTTCCCCATCCGAAGTCCATATTTCCAAAAGGAAACCTCAGCCCTGAGGATACAGACACTGTTGGTCCATCCATTGATTGTGGCCAGAAATTGATCATAAAAAGTTTCTCCGGACGGAATGTCTCAACAAGATCGATAAGGTCAAGAAAATGATCCTCATTTGCACCCGCCTTTATGACTTGTGCAACTCTTTCTCCAATCCAAGTTAAGGATTTTTGGCTTATTGTTTCTAAGGTTTCAGATCCGGTGGTTATGGATATGACATTTCCGAAGTAATTTTTGCACGGTTGAGAGCCATAAGCTGATGCCAGCCTTGTTCTTCCATCTACAGCTATGGTCATTTTGGTGATCAACTCTTCTCCACTATTCTGTTTTACACTCTTTTCTTGGGATGCACTTTTGGCGATTAGTTGCCAAAGAAAGGCACTAAATGACTCGAGTTTTGTCCTTTTGGAAGTCTCACTGCTAACAGCTTCTTGGAGCGCTATGATCTGGTCACCCTTGACATGGTATATGCGATTAATGCTCGACTCTACCTCATCCTGTATAAATGGGGGAGGGAAGGAGGATCCCGGGCAGTATATCTTCTCCATCTCTGGACTGTGTTTAAGTGGAGACCGCGGATTAAATATTAGTCTAGAGGGATGGGCTGATAAGGGTTTTAACGCAGCATTTTCAGACCAAGAGACAAGAAACATGTTGGCTGCATAGCCATCAGCTACTCTATGATCAAACTTACATGCCACAACAATACTTCCACATTTCAAAAACTCAGTGACTTTTACTACCAAGTTACTACCACCCTCCTTCGGTTCAGGAGCAAGCTTGCTTACAATGACATCATCAGGCTTGTAGATCTCAAGCTCACTAAGTTCAATATTCTACACTTGCCTCTATAAAGTCAACCCCACGATTATTGCACAAGATCTCAAGCCCTCCGGACGAGTGATCTTTACATACAAGCTCTCCTGCAAAGACATAATACTCAACAAGAGTCTTAGCTAAAGATTTCTTAAGAGTAGTAACCATCAAGTCAAAACCAACATTTGGCTTCTCATAACAAAGGATCACATCAACGTCTTGCTTAGGCATTAGGAGATCAAAGTTGGAAAGTGGCTCTCGACGCTGTCCTTGATCGGGGCACATTTCTGCTGTTACAACGGTCATACAAGTCTGATACACATCTACATTTTTTGGGTTGCTTGATCTGCCATCCATCTTTGTGGTGTAAAGACCAGAAGAGGAAAATGTGCAGTTTATGAGTAAATGTGTTGTTCTTGTTGATAATATTTTTTAGTGTACAGTGACTTTACGATAAATGTGCATGAATCACGATCATGTGATAATTTTTATGACATGATTTTCTATAAACAAAGTTGCTAACAATAGAATAATAGCACAGATAACATCAAGATTTTCACACTTGCAAGAAGACAATATTTTAGTTAATATAATAGCATACAAGATTACATTGGTTCCTACAATTACATCACTGATGTACAAAATCTTGATTTCATAACCCTAGACAAATGAATAGTAATGTTTTAGATTATTTTCTCAAGATATCAGACACACAATGAGGTGTTTACATACACCTCCAAAATTCACTTTTGTCAATGAATATGTGTTCAACAAATCAATCTTCCAACTTCAAAATTACAGAAATCACATTCAAAAACCCCAAAACCGACTCTCTCTCTCTCTAAAACCTGTCATCCCTCTCTTCCACCTTTCTATGCCGCTGCCCTTCTCTGTTTCCCTCGCGTGGCAGATGTTTCAGGGTCGGCGGCGTCTGACTGGCTGGCTATGTGATGGTGGTCGAGCAGGTTGAGCGTCCGAGAGGTTGCGGTGGCAGGGTTTTGGCGAAGCGGCGGTTCACTCCCTTCGATTTTTCACCGTCGTTTCTCCTCTCTTTTCTCCTCGGCAAGGCGGCGGCTGGTTCACCGGCAGCTACTTTTCACCGCCCTCGTCTTTGGTTTCCGGGGAGCTCTGTCTTGAGGTTTTGTGCTCACCGTCGCGCGGACGGTTGGGCGTCTGTTTTGGTCAGACGTGGTTGGTCTGATCCCTCTGTATAGGCTGGCTTTGTTTGTTGGCTTTCTGTTTTGGTGGTGCTGTCCAGCGGTTGTGTTGTTGTTTTGATGGTTTGGGTTGCTTTTGGTGTGGTGGAAGTGGTCGCTGCCGCTGCGGTTGTTGTTGCTCTGTTTTTGTGCTGGATTGTTTTTTTGGCTTGCTCTGTTGCGTGAGAAGTGGTGTTTTGGTCTTCTCCGCGTTTGCTTCGGTCCGTCTGCTGCGTTGTCATCGGCGGGGCTGTCTTCTTTCCGGTGGTGCTGCTTTCGTGCCACTGTGGCTGTTGGCGTCGTTCCGTCGCGCCTGGTGCAGCTGTTCAGCTGCTGCTCCACGCGTCATGCGTTCGACGTCTTTTGCATGTCTTCTGGAGATGCTGACACGTGTTCTATTCCCTTCCCAGCTGCCTTCCATTGCTGCTGCCACGTGTCCCTTCGACTCAGCTACTTCAAATACTTGGTTCCTCTATCGTTATCTCTTGGTTACGCTGGCGTCGATTACTATTAGTCCCTGATTGGTTGCTTTTCGAGAATATCTTTTTAGATATTCACAATCATCATATTTATTATTACTGCGTTCTCGGAATCGGATCTTCACGGACGTACTTTTATTTTCAGTACATTCTTGTACGTACCGAGGCAAAGTGCTCGGTTTAGTTCTCTGTTTATTTTTCAATTTGTTTAGACTAGACTGGGTCAGACTAACTTTTGTTAGGCTTCAAAGTCCTCGGGTTGTACTCCTGGCCTATGGCCTTTAATCAAAAAAAAAAAATTTACAGAAATCACAGTCACTAACTGTTAGGACCAAAACCCTTAACACTTATTTGGAAAGAAAAGTAATGGAACATAGAGTGGGCTAAAACTAGATGCAAATAGATTCTTCACAACCCCAACTTGTCAGTATGAAAAAACATTGGACAGATATTTGATTAAACAACGCAGTACAACTTCACATGGAGTGGTGCATGAGCATACATACAACCAGTTTTTATCAACCTCACCGAACCCATTTTTCCAATATGTAGGCTGCAGATTACGCTGCTTGCACAAAAATCTAAAACAGACCGTCCAGTCGTCCAAGCCCCAGGGATTTCATGGTAGCCAACCATTTGGACTTCCGAAACTGTGTCTGTGGAATAATTCCAATGTTCAAAATCCAAGCTTAGACGCAATGTAAATCTGCCACTGTCTGGTCCTGCAATAGAAATCAAACATTCAACAATAAGTTGCATCCGACAATGGTAGTTTCTATGGTTGGTCACCAAGGAATGCTTGCACGCATACTCAAATATTTCAGATACTCTACCGTAGCTTTCAATATGAAAATTATCATTCACAAGCGTTGAAATATCATAGAAGTAGCATTATATAACACCCACTGTACATACAGTCATGGATATGATCAGTAAGAAGGGGATTCAAATAAAAATAATTGGGTAAATTCCAGAAAACCACCCGTATAATAGGCATAATTACAGAAAACCACCCCTCGAAAACGTATTTACAAAAAACCACCTCTATAAATAGCTCCGTTAGCAGTTCACCACCTCTTGCCGTTACCGTTAGAATATATAATAAAAAAATTAAAAAAAATTAAAAAAATTTAAAAAAATTTAAAAAAATAAAAAAAATTTAAAAAAAATTAAAAAAAATTAAAAAAACTAAAAAAAACTAAAAAAAAACTAAAGAATTAAAAAATTAAAAAAAGTAAAAAAATTAAAAAAAACTAAAAAATTAAACTTATTATAATTCAACCTGAAATAGTGTATTATGGTTCATGAACTTTAAATTTGTCATATCCTGAAATAAAATCCTGAAATAATATTTCATGAAATGTAATTTGTTATTTTGTGAATCAAAATATTTGAAGTTCAATCTAAAATAAAATTTATATAATACAACCTGATCAAGAGGCCAAAGGTATGGAATTTCCTGCAATTTTCTCTATTTTCAGACAGAAGTTATTTTTTGTCTCATAAAAGGCTTTGGCGGACGGATTTCTACTACGAAATGAGTACAACTAGATATTTGTTTGTCTATTGCTTTCTATTTATTTCATGTACGCATATGTAATTGGTTTCAATAAGTTATAAAATCATATAATATAAATGGTTCATGAACTTTAAATTTGTTACATCCTGAAATAATATTTAATAACATTAATTCATGAAATAATGTAATATATTTAATGAAATGTAATTTGTTATTTTGTGAATCAAAATATTTGAAGATCAATCTAAAATAAAATTTATATTGTTAAATTATAAAGAAGATTTTTTTCCTAGTATAATGTTATTATTAAAATTATAAGTCAATAGAGTATATAATATTAAAATAATTTTATTATTAAAATTATCTTGATCAGGTTGTATTATATAAATTTTATTTTAGATTGATCTTCAAATATTTTGATTCACAAAATAAAAAATTACATTTCATGAAATATTAATTTTTTTTAATTTTTTTTAATTTTTTTTAATTTTTTTAATTTTTTTAATTTTTTTTAATTTTTTTAATTTTTTTTAATTTTTTTTAATTTTTTTAATTTTTTTAATTTTTTTAATTTTTTTAATTTTTTTTAAATTTTTAAATTTTTTTAATTTTTTTAATTTTTTTAATTTTTTTAATTTTTTTAATTTTTTTAATTTTTTTAATTTTTTTTAATTTTTTTTAATTTTTTTTAATTTTTTTTAATTTTTTTTAATTTTTTTTAATTTTTTTTAACGATTCATGTAACGGAACAGTAACGAGGGGGTGAACTGCTAACGGAGCTATTTATAGAGGTGGTTTTTTGTAAATACGTTTTCGAGGGGTGGTTTTCTATAATTATGCCTATTATACGGATGGTTTTCTGGAATTTACCCTATTTCAGTTTGCCATCATTAAGGTTTAAAAACTGACCTGGACAGCCATTGCGCTACTATATATCATTCTAATATCTAAACCTGCTCAGCCGTCAGCATTTCATAGGTCGAGAGACATCCTGAGTATCAAAATGGACGCTCTTATGTCTTCTAGTTACAATTCCAGGCTCTCAATCCTAAATCCTGTGCGTTTCTTGGTGATCTCAGAGTCAGAGAACCGTACCATTCAAAGAGAAATGTTACAATTTGAGAACCGAAGGAAAAGAGCATCAACGGGCATCTCAGATCCAGATTCATCAGAGAAAAGAAAACACAGCTGATCAGGATCAATAGATTAGAGCCAGTGGCTGAGGAAACACGTCAAATGTCATTGATTGCTAATGTGTTCAGATCAATAGATGAACTGATACACAAGTACCTGGATCTTCCTTTAAGACCGTCTATAGATCCTAAGCATGTTCTATCAGGTAACTTTGCTCCAGTCCACGAGCTGCCCCCGACCGAATGTGAAACAATAGAAGGCTCTATCCCTGCGTTTTTAAATGGTGCTTATATCCGTAATGGTCCAAACCCTCAATTTCATCCTGTAGGACCTTACCACCTTTTTGAGGGAGATGGGATGCTTCACATGATCTGCATATCAAACGGTAAGGCCACACTGTGTAGTCGCTACGTTCAGACTCACAAGTACCTGGCAGAGCGAGAAGCAGGAAGTCCTGTGATTCCCAACTTTTATTCCAGCTTTAATGGGATCCCAGCTGCTGTAATGCGCATGTTTCTTGGTGGAGCCCGAGCTTTAGCAGGTCATTACAACCCTTCCAACTGCATAGGCCTTGCCAACACTGGAATAGCTCGCATTGGCAATTGTCTCTACGCTCTTGGAGAGTCAGATCTCCCCTACGCAATATACATAACGCACAATGGAGACATTGAGACATTAGGCCGAGTTAATTTTAATGGTGAGTTGTCCATGACCATGACTGCACATCCCAAGCTAGATCCCAATACAGGAGATGCATTTGCATTTCAGTATAATGCACTACACCCATATCTTACCTATTTTCGCTTTGATCCCAATGGAAAGAAGCTCTGTCACGTGCCTATAACCTCAGTGACTCAACCCTCTTTCTTCCACGACTTTGCCATTACGAAGAATTACGCCATATTCTGTGATACACAATTAGGCATCAATTCTCTGAAAAATATAGTTCAAGGAGGACCACCAGTTGGAGCTGACTTAAGAAAGGTCCCAAGACTAGGAGTCTTACCAAAGTTTGCCAAAGATGACTCCGAAATGAAGTGGTTTGATGCACCAGGATTCAACATGGTTCATTCGGTAAATGCCTGGGAAGATGCTGAATCAAATGAAATTGTTCTGGTTGCACCCAGGATGCAATCTGTGGAACACGCATTGGAGAGAATTGACTTGGTGAACCCGTCAATAGAAAAGCTGAGGATCAACCTGAAGACTGGGAATATTTCAAGAACGAAAATGTCACCAAGCAACGTAGAATTCTCAGTAATAAATCCATCTTATCTTGGTAAGAAGAACAAGTACGTCTATGCTGCAGTTGGTGATCCGCTGCCTAAGATAAAGGGTGTTGTGAAGCTAGACATCTCTGGAAATGAGGAGGCCATAGTAGGACAACGATTGTATGGGGAAGGATGCTTTGGGGGAGAGCCATTTTTTGTGGCTAGAGATCCATGTAACCCTGATGCAGACGAAGATGATGGGTGCCTGGTTACTTACTTGCACAATGAGATAACCCAAAAGTCCTGGTTTATTGTCATGGATGCCAAGTCCCCAGATCTCAATATTTTAGCTGAAGTAAAACTTCCTCGGCGCGTTCCCTATGGTTTCCACGGAATTTTTGTCCGGGATACTGACCTCAACGAATAAAAGAGGTAGTCCTGAAAAATTTAAGACATTTAAGTGTCTGTAGTCAAAATATACATGAAACTTCATCACGTTTTGTATCCAGATGAATGTCTAAAAATATCACCTTTCCAATATATGGTGTAAAATTAAGAAGATATCCGCAATGGGGAATTTCAATCTATATGATTGATGGAGCATATTTATACGATCCATCAAAACGTAAAATCCCATGATTTAAACATATTATTTCATGTATTATTTCACTTTTGTGTGTGATTCATGTTATAGATGCATCAAGACTACTTTGACATTTTAATTCTTAAGAGGATGCAAATTGAAGTCATTTGGAATCAAAGATTGAACCGCAAGAAACCAAAAATCAGATTTTCTGGAAATCCGCGGAGGGTATTGGATTTTTGGCCGCGGAGGCTATTGAATTAATGAAAATACTTAAGCCTCCGCGGAAATAAATTCTTTAGGGTCCGCGGCAGACCAAAAATAGCAAAGTGCATTAATTTTCAACATTGGAAATGAGAAGCAATAATGCACCTCGAGCTACAAAATAAGGTGACGGATTTTCATGGAATTTATGACCAAAATGCATATAAAAGGAGGAGAGGAAGACACCAAAAGAGGGAGCCATCATTTGGCCATTTTGCCATTCTTAAAATCTCATTTTCTACACCATTTTCAACCATTTTTGGAGCTCTCTTGCAACTTGAAGAAATCTGGATTTTTGGAGAAGAAACCATCTCATTCTCAAGCCGTAGTGACAACGGAAGGAGATAAAGAAGGCCACATCTTCATCATCAAAATTTGTGACAATTTTCTTACTTACAAACTCTCTTTTATTTTCTTGTATTTTGTTGTGATGAATCTTATGTGTAACTAAACTCACCCAATTTGGGGAGTTGTTTGTTAACATATATTGATGATTGTTATTGCATGATTATTTTGTGTGAATTTTATTACAATTCTTTGATGCAAATTACATGCTTGAATGTTAGTTTAGAGTAGCCTAGCGTGTCTTGCATGATGTTTGTTTGATATCATTTTAGTAAAGCCTAGCAGTGTAGCTATTTTGATATTCATTCAAGCTATTATCAATCTTCTTGAGAACTTAGCGGTTAATTGAAGATTAGGATATATTGAATTATTTACATATTATCTTAGCGGATGTATGTTTGTTGTGTCTCTAGCGGGAACAATTAAATAAATTCACATGATTTTTACATGGTAATAATTATTTTATGTTGCAAGCAACTCCTTAAATTGGTGTGTTTGTAGTTATATATTATTTGTTACTTATTACTAAAACAATTGTTCAAAACCTCCCCTTTAGGAATTGTTAGTAGAATAAAAAAATAGCAACTCTTGACTTAAATTGCTCTCTCGTGGGTTCGACCCTACTTGCCGCTTGCTAGCTTATAGGAAAAATATAAATTTAAGTTTGAGGCACTCAACGACGTGTCCGTCAATGATCAATAGCTAATATAATTTAACAGTCAAAGATTGGCATTTGGCACCCCACCCCCTTAATAAAGAAAAGAACCATTTTTATGGTCTTGAACTCTAAGATCTGGCAGACTCAACCCCTTTTCCCACTAGCCACTATTATCAAAACTAGAAATGACTGAGCATACTCACTATCATTGGACATTTTATCAAACAGGTAGAGGGCGTTTTACCAAAATCTATCCAAAACAACAACAATATTTGAAGTACTAGTAACAATCATTTTGCACATCAAGCAGACTATGTAAACCTAAAATACGCAATCAAAACCAAATTACTTGCCATCCCATCCCTTACCCTTTCAGATCATACACGATGACATACATTGTCAAGTTCTTACCTTGCGATATGAAAAGGTGCAAACTTTATACATTAGCGTACCCATCTCTGGGCCATTCGGTCCTTCAATCCATCTTGCTTTCCTGATCCGATGATCAGAGTCACCACATCGATCGGCCGTTGACAGAGCTCTTTTGACCTTTGGGTTAGATTGGTTAGAATATTAGTACAAGATACAATATTGTACAGGTCAAACGATAAGAGATGTTAAACCCTTGACATTTGGAATCTAAGGTAAGTCCTCAACCAACTGAGCTAGCCCTATTTCGCTTTTACCACCTGTTAAATATTACAATTATGTCATCTTTTGTTCTATGATTCCCAGTTTGTGTTTTACAATTATGTAGTTTTTTTATGACTTAATATTTTGTTTTTTTAAATGAGGGAAAATGTACAACACGAATCCGAAGATTTAAAAAATTAAATAATCATTTAGGCTGATTCAATCTATCTGAAGATACCAAGTTAATTGAAATAGCTAAATCGAGTCATTTACCTTGCTCTGCAGAATGCGAAAACCGATATCTAAAATGTAGAGGTGCGACAGACGTTGCATAAAAACTTATTTTCGGAGTTCCTTCGAAGAGGGCACTCATAACAAAGCATTCCAAAACTTGCACTGATTCAATTCCCTAAGAAACAAAAGGGAGGGAAGGAAAAAAACACAAAATATAAAGAAAACTTCTTTAGAATGGAAGGAAAATATTCTAAAAGTTTATTCTGTCGAAAGGCGAAAGAAAATCGGCAAAAAAAACCCTGTGAAGAGAGTTTCTTTTTGCGCCGAAGAGAGAATCAGTATTTTGATATTTTGATGCTTTTCGTTTTGTTGTTTTGATATTTTGTTGTTTTGTTGTGAAAGTTAATAGTAGTTACTCCCTCTGTCCCATAATGTTTGTCCACTTTCCATTTTGGGTGTCCCCTTAAGTTTATCCACTTTCCTTTATTCTCCATCACACATTCTACTTTTTCACTCATTTACTTATTATTCATTTATTCTCAACCACACATTTTATACCTTCTTTCTACCTTAATAACCGTGCATTTTATGCTTTTGGACAAACAAAATGGGACGGAGGGAGTAGTTTTTAGTAACTGCTATTATATAACTGTTTTTCTCGCGTTATGAACTTGACCGTGACCCGTTCATTATGCTTGCTGTGACTTACCTTATTGGACCGTGGACTCTCTCAGCAAGTGCGGGCCTACTGGGCCTGATCCATAAATTCTTTCAAGTTCACATTTTATACATAAATTGGAGAAATAAATAGATGTTGAGTTTCCATTGTTTTATATAAGTAAATAATTATAATATTTTTTAATTCAAAAATTGATTGAAAAATAATAACGTCAGCGTTAATGGAGTTTTGGGATTTTTATTTATTTATTGGAGTTTTGGGATTGGATAGCTAAGATAAGACGTATAGATGCATGCATTGATTTTCCAACTTTAATGTATGATTTCAATAACTCTATCTCTGGTCTGGCAACATGAGATATTTTAGCCTTGTGTTTAGTTCAGTATTGTCAAAGTGGCTACGGATCTCCTAATTAAATACAATATATATTGAGTTGTTTTAAAGGATTTGAATGAGTTTGAGAAAAAAGATTTTAGACAATATGACGTAATTTGAGTAGAATAAATTGCAGATTAAATGATAACCACAAGCTGGAACTCTAGCTCCCAGACAACATATCACTTTCAGTTTCACTAAATAATCAAGGAGATTAAAAAACTAAGGATTGAGTCCACTTGTTGTAAAGATCTCATTCAAACTAAAAGAATAAAAAGGATAGTGAAGTGAAGTGAAGTGAAGTGAATAATCGTTCACTTTTGACCCCAAAGATTACGTTTGTGCTACTTGTCACACTCCAACCATTGCCCCTTAAAATATTCAACAGGCCACAGACAGGATTGGTGACCCTTGAATTATAACACATTGACACTCAACTCTTTATTTATATATTTATAATTCAGACCTCTTCATCAATTGCAACTTCTCAAGCAGTATAATATACACAAATATTAAGCAATTTTTCTCTCAAAATTTAAAAATTATACATTTTTAATCACATATTTTATAATTTTTTCTATAATAAATGTTGTAATTTTATAATTTGGACCAAAAAAATTGAATGAAAAAAGTATTAAATTAGAGAGACAAATAGGTGAATCTTGTCACCCAGTTCCAGGCTAGCTTTTCAATTTGTTGTTACATGTGTACGTAGATCTTTATTGTGTTGCTAGTTTAACATTAAATATTTTCCAA
Organism: Sedum album; assembly: GCA_006409495.1. Taxonomy (NCBI): domain Eukaryota; kingdom Viridiplantae; phylum Streptophyta; class Magnoliopsida; order Saxifragales; family Crassulaceae; genus Sedum; species Sedum album. Next base: position 126,597 of record QZGG01000472.1, read on the forward strand.
ATGCAAATCCTACTCATAACTTTTTTAAGAAAAGTCCAAACAACAAGTGCTACTCAAAAATGCATTTGGGATATTATGGTGGCTTCTGAATAAGTGATTTTTGTTGAACCTTATCCTTTGCCTCAAATTCACCACCAAGAGGCAACCCTAAAGATCATCATCTTCTTAAAGATGCACCCAACTATTTAGATAAAGACATTGATCTAATTATGTCTGCATACGGTAGTTACTGCAGCTGCTGTAGTTTAATTTCGGCTAGCCAGTAAAAATGATTTAGGGTTAGTAACCCACTTGTATTTACCTAATATCATTTTTTCAAGTATTTAGCATTTACATTTGTAAGATTTTTACTGGTTAGGGTTTAGAATTTAGGGTTTAATATCTCATCTAATCTGTATTGTAATAAAATTGCTTGAATCATTTTAGGGACCCAGAAAGAGTCCTTAAATGGTGTACATAAGAGCATCCGCGCACCGGTTGCAATCTCGTTGAGGAGCTCCTCAACGAGATGTTAATCAAATTATTTATGCATCCATGACAATCTCGATGAGGAGCTCCTCCTTTTTTATGCCTTAATTAATTTTTGAGGAGTTCCTCTCAGAAAACCTCCTGAAGTTTTTCTGAGAGGAGCTCCTCACGAGGAGGAGCTCACCAAGATTGCAATCGGTGCGGATGCTCTAACACGTAGCTAGATGCATATATGAAGTCGAAGCCCTAGTACACGTCAGATGATGGAATCATAATTTGTGTATCTGTACGACATAACCAAATGCATAAATGCAAAAAGTTCACCATTTATTTCTCTCACAAAAACAGATGTGCTCATTGAAACCCTAACATTCATGACAAATGAAAACTCATAACCACCATGAAATTCAACACGTTATCATTAAATAAAACCATTCTTCGTGTCCTAAAAATAAATAAATCGTTAAAGATAGGACAACAACATTTGAACTAGTTGCTGTTGATGATTGAAGAAGCCGACATCTAGTGAAGAAGATATCAAGCCCTTTGGGATTATATGGATACATACGACAGTGATTCATGTCTTTCAGTCTTTGTGCATGCACTGCCTTCCCACACTAGGGTTTAACAAATCTGCAGACAACTTTTAGACATTCGAAATATTGTGTAGGTGTTCTTGTGTTACATTGTTTATCACCGATTTCTATTAATCTTGCTTACAAAACATTAAAGAGATTAGGAACATAGCAATCAAAATGGTGAATGATATGCACAACATTAATTATTCACACATGTCATCTGAAGGTCCAAACTGCAGCAACATACAACTTTGGTAAAACAGCACACTGTTAGGATTTGTCTTATTCTGCAAATATTCTTTGGACATCTTAGCAATAATTTAGGATTAATTTTTTTTCATTAATATGACAATGTCATTTAAAGTGACCACCATTATCCTATTAAAAATTGATTTTTCCCTGAACTCAATTCCCATTTTTAGTGCTAAAACCTTAGTGACTATAAGACATGAGGCTAGGGTTTATTTTTCCTAATGAACACATTCCTAAAAATTACTACAAAGCAAATAAAAAACATATTTAACATGTTTTAAATATTTAAGCCTAACATTAGGTTTTTAATGAATTGAAAAAACCTAAATTGGTACGGTTTCATTTGCTCAAGTTGCGTACTATAACACGTACGGCATCTTATACTCAAAATCATTGATGATATAAGTTGGCATACACATATGTATTACTCGTCCCTTATACTGTTTTATTTTAGGGTTATAATATGTCAGTTTTCACCAACAACTGACGAATTTATCAAAAAATACTCAAATATATATACAAATTAATCTTCTGCATTCATATATACCGATGTTAAAATACTCTATTTACACAGATAATCGATGTATCTCTCACTTGCACTGTTTGCACATATAATAATTTTTTTGATTATGATGCAACCAAAGGTGACACGTACTAGGTCACACACACCCAAACCTCAACACCATCAAAACAACACAACACTAGGACATGCACCAACAGCCACAGACCCACTCTCTTTCTCCCTTCCTTTCCCCAAATCAAGAAATGAGCTGTAAATATTGACTCACATGGACCCATCTTCAAGTCCTCCCAACCCTATTTATATCCCTCATTTTCTCATCAATTTAATCTCATATCTTCAAACTCCCTCCCAACTACTACTAAAATCCTTACTAAGTTTAACTACATACTAACATTACACCAAGTTTTTCCAACATGTTTTCATTCATTGCCATTGCATTTTCCATCCCTTTCCTCTTCCATTACCTATACAAGTACTTATTCAACGTCCGCGGCTACCGCCTTCCGCTCCCTCCAGGCACGCTCGGATGGCCTTACATAGGCGAAACCTTCGAGCTTTACTCGCAAGATCCTAACATCTTCTTTGCCTCTAAACAAAAGAAATATGGTTCCATTTTCAAAAGTCACATACTTGGTTGCCCTTGCATCATGATCTCTAGTCCCGCAGCGGCTAAATTTGTACTAGTGACCAAATCACATTTGTTTAAACCGACTTTTCCGGCTAGTAAGCAAAGGATGCTTGGAAATCAAGCTATATTTTTCCACCAGGGTGAGTATCACCAAAAATTGAGGAAACTTGTCCTTAGGGCTTTCATGCCTGAGGCTATTAAATCTCGGGTTTCGGCTATCGAAGCCATTGCTGTAGACAGTCTTAAATCTTGCCAGGGCCGACTCATCAACACCTTTCAGGAAATGAAAATTGTGAGTGATCATCTGATCAATCAATCACTGCATCACTCTGCTTTTGCTCTGTTTTTGTTCTGCTTTTAGTAACTAGTGCTGAATGCTGATCGTGTGAAGTAACGCAATAATTTGCAGTATACATTCAACGTTGCACTCCTATCGATCTTCGGCAAGGATGAAATCCTCTACCGTGAAGATCTCAAGCGATGCTACTACGTCCTCGAAAAAGGCTACAATTCCATGCCGATCAATCTCCCAGGAACTCTTTTCCACAAATCAATGAAAGCAAGAAAAGAGCTAGCACAAATCTTAGCCAAAATCATCCAATCAAGACGCGAAACAAAGCTCGAAAACAACGACCTTCTCGGATCATTCATGAATGACACCGAAAGCCTCACCGACGAACAAATTGCTGATAATGTCATTGGAGTCATTTTTGCTGCAAGAGACACTACTGCTAGTGTCTTAACCTGGATTGTCAAGTACCTCGGCGAAAACCCAACCGTACTCGAAGCCGTTACGGTTAGTTTTAACAACCTTTTAACTAACTGAAATCAAATACCCATCAGTCTAAGGGTCTTAAAATCTTCATTGGATCAAGAAATGTGAATTTTGTATTGAATTTTTGCAGAAAGAGCAGGAAGCATTGATTGGAAATGGTGGATTGAGCTGGACTGATACAAAAAAGATGCCACTAACCACAAGAGTCATTCAAGAGACACTCAGAGTTGCAACAATCTTATCTTTTACATTCAGAGAAGCTGTTGAAGATGTTGAATATGAAGGTCAGTCAGTTGCTCCCAAAAAAATCTCACATTGTTAGCAATTTTTTTGAATTATAGTCTAGAATTTTTGGAATCTGAATCTGAGTCAGGATCTTGGAATTAATTTAAGGTTGTTTGTTTTTGACAGGATATGTTATTCCCAAAGGATGGAAAGTGTTGCCACTCTTTAGAAATATTCACCATAGTCCTGATTTTTTCCCCGAGCCTGAGAAATTTGATCCTTCAAGATTTGAGGTTTCGCCGAAGCCTAACACGTTCATGCCATTCGGAAGCGGAACACATGCTTGTCCCGGAAATGAGTTAGCCAAGCTTGAGATCTTGGTGCTTTTACATCACCTAACAACAAAATACAGGTACTTTTTTTTACAAAAAATGTATTCCTAGTGAAATTTTATGTCCGTGCTAATCCGTAGCCTGTATAATCAGTCTACGGATTAGCATGGACTCTTGTAGTTGAAAACTGAAATACATAAGTATGCAAGTAGATGATTCAACTTCAAGTCAAGTTGGGTAGTGCAAGTGAAAGATGTTGAAATGTTTGGAGTTAGGCTGATGTGAGTTTTGGTATGTTTTATTATTTTACAGATGGAGTAAAGTGGGGGAACAAAATGGTATTCAGTATGGTCCATTTGCTCTACCTCAAAATGGGTTGCCACTCAGAATTGCGCTCAAGGAGGAAGCTGCCCTAGGCTGATGATGATGATAGTGATAAGTACCAGACAAAAGCAAGAACATCATCAACCTGAGCAACAAGATAGAATCAAGAAAGAACAGGTTTTTGTTGTTCCAAGAAGAGACCGAGTTTCTAAAGATTGAAAGCCATTTTCAGGGTGCAAAAAGATGGGAATAAGTTGAAGGGCTGAGATTGAAGACAAGAATGAAGTGAGGAGTGGAGATGAAGTGCATTTGATTGATCAATCATTGAATTTGAGATGGAGACACATTTGACCTAACTGACATCCAGCTGCCATTTTTCCTTAATTTTTTTTTTCTTATAGTAGTTTTTTAGCATACAAAATACAAAGTCCGCAAGGCAAAATATAAATAAAACATGCTGTTTTTATAGTTTACTTTTATATTCTGGGAAATTGGATTTATAAGTTTATAAACTTTTTTCAACTTAACATGATGGATGGAGCACAAATTCATTTCTCAGACATGAAAAAGCAGTAGGATTTTCAGCTAAAATTTGGTAAACAATTATTCGAGTCCACACTGAACTTAGCTAGTTTGGGAAAAAGTTTCAGCAAAGTGAAAATACCTTATTCAGTCGTGATGATTCGTACATGTCTGGAAATCTTGCAGCACTGGGTTCTCGAATGATTTCAAACTCTATAAGACTTGCAAGTTCTTACTTCACTGAACCAAAAGGCCATCGCAGATTGAATTTCCTATGTCCCCGATTTTTTTTATTCTTGAAAATTCCTCTTCCATAAGTAGATTTGATCATTTGTGAAAGAAGTAAAAACTGCATAGATGCAAATGTAGCCACAATTAAGCAAGAAGGTCCGATTACACACCCAAGAATCCAAACATTAAGTAGAGCGTTGAACTAAAGGCGACCATTTCCATCATTTTCTGATTGCCTTACAATATTTATATTGTGATCATCCATTATGTGCAAATACGTCGGGTGTCAAATATCACCTACCAGGGCACATATTTTCGCATACGAATCCAGTTTTCATTCCAGATACATAATTATCTGGAACTTTTGCTAAAAAGGTCCATACGTATTCATATGCATATTGATCGACCAACAGCACATCATCTCACCAAAACTGATTCGAAAAACAAAGACATGAGAAGAACTATGAAAGATTATATTAGACGGTATGAATAAGATTCATAGAAGCATTATGCAACTCCCAATTAATCTTGTAAAAAATAGTCAGGTACCAAAGACATGTTTAAAGCTTTATGCAAATTTGGCACTAGGATTTCTCCAAATAAATGTTTCTGCAGATTATTAATCGAGGTACTTTTAAGGGATATGAAATGGACATGTAGGCCTTGAACCTATTTGGGAAATTACAGACTGAAGGAACCTCCTATAATATGATCAGTTGGCACTGCAGAAACTGAGAGGCACACGTTGCATCTTGATATGTTTTCATATGCTTTGCTTATCTTTTTCACTTTATTTGATATTATATATCACGTCCAAGGGGATCGGAGGAGGAGCATACCACAGTTGTACGTTTAATTCTCTTCTTGAAAATTGTTCCATAAGTAGATTTGATCATTTCTTGAAGAAAAGAAATCTGCATAGAAGCAAATGTAGCCACAATCAAGCAGGAAGGTCCGATTACGCACCCGAGAATCCACCTTCTCTGATGTCCGAACATTAAGAAGAGCACAGAACTAAAGGCAGCCAGCATTGATGCTACTGAGATGAATAACATAAGAAGTCCAATAATCAGTTTCGTTGGCAATGCTCGAAGGAAATCGTCTTCTGCATAACGAGAAGTAATAATGGACAAGAACATCAATATTGAAACACATGAAGTGAACAAAGAAAGTGCGTCCGCTACTCCAAATATGATGAATGCCTTCTCTGAACCAAGCATAGGTTTGCCGTTTTCTCCATTATTCCCACCGGGAACTGTTATAGCTGCGGCAAAAACAATAGTTGCAATAAGCGCTGCAGCCACTGTGCACGAGTTGGCCATGTCTTTCATCCATTTTTCCCCTTTTTCCATTAGCTCAGAGTGGTTTAGTGTAAACACCTCATGGGGCGTTCTACCTTCATAATTACGATCTCTTTTTTGTGATGGTTGCACTAGGCTCTCTATTTCCTTTTCTTGCATGAAAAGTTGGAGTGAGTTTTTTTTTGAAAATAATAAAAAATAGCAATATTCCATTTCTTTTTTTTCGATAGCAATATTCCATTTCAGATGACATAAATTGACTATTACCTTGAACCATTGCAATTCCCGTTGCATCTGCAAAGCCGCACTAGATGCAACTCTGAGCCGATCAAAAGGTGCCAATCTTCCTGCTAAATGCAGAATATTGTCTCCATTTACCACTGATTGCTTCACCTTATTTACATATATATCGCCCATTTCGTGCAAAAGGTTATAAACTTCATGATGTCGATTTCTATTGCTACTCTGAATATTGTGCTGACGCTATCATCTTTATACCAGAGAGCATCAGGGAATGAAAATACGATTTCTCTTATGAATAAATGAATGCCATTCGCTGCTGCTTGTATAAGTAGATCATTTAAAATCCCAGCCGCATATGGTGTTTTTTCTGAGTGCATTGTCATTTCCTTGCACAAGCGTTTTGCTTGCTTCTTTGCGTAATGTTTCTGCAACTTCTCATGACGTATGTGACTCAGGAGTGGAACTGCATATGTGTGCATGATGTTTTTGTGAAGTTGCGACCATGATGGTAAACAAAACATGACAGACGAGAGAGTTCACAAGCTAATACCTATGTGCTCAAGAATCTTCCATGTCATACAATGCATCCAATGCAACGACCCTGTATATTTATGTCACATAAATATTTAAGGGTTCGGAATGAATTTGTTTAATGAAGTTGGCGGTAACAATTTACGCATAGGAGTAGTCGAACCTGAAACCAGGTGTCGACTAAGATTGTAATCTCTTGTAGTATTCCCGTATCGTTTGGTTTTATGCAGATTTGGCACACCTATATACAAAACATGGATTGAATAATAAAGAAATGTTCGCTGATGATTAGAAATAAAGACATTGACAAAATGGAAGAATATTTAACAGAAAATCTAAATGTAGAAACTCACATGCGTTAATGATTTGTAAGAGTAAACCTTTGTTTATAGAACATAAAAAATGAAGAGGCATTTAGAGCTGAACTGTATAAACTGTATAGACTGTCATAATCTCTGAATCCAGATGTAAGCAGATTGGGCATACGTTCAGGCAAAAGAAAAGCTAAATCTGCCAGAATTAGAGAATACAAACAAGAGATCAGTTAACAAAATACCTCACAAATATTGTGTTATTTATAAATGAACAAAAAGGTAAAATACCGTAGAATTCGGCCTTGAAGATGAGACGAATAAGCTCAGGACCACTATATTCGAGATCGTAAGGATCAGGATTATGTTCTTGTTTAGTTTTACACAGCAAATAGAAAAGCAACTCCTTTTGACCACATTCAGCCGCGTTATGTATGGGAAATCTCTTATTTTCATCACAAATGTAAAGCAACTCTGAGTGCTTCCTAACTAATGATTTGGCGGCTACCAAATTTCCAACCTTGGCAGCAATTCCCAAAGCTGTACAACCATCACGCCTCTTTATTTCCAAATCTTCGTTGGAAGAAAATCTCAAGAGTTCACGAACGAATAATATGTGACCACATCCAACAGCAACATGAAGTGCTGTTTCTGAATCCCATCGTATTCTAGCTCTTCGTGCTACTTCCCCGTATTTATTAAATATGATTTTTCCCTTTTCCCAGTCTCCATACATTGCAGCTTTGTACAATGAAGAATACCAACTTGTATCCATCTTGATTTCTTCTTCCTCTTCATTCAAGTTATTCACTCCAGCCTCACCCTCTTTACCATCTTCAACATCTGCAAATCACTCAAAGTAATGGATAACAACAGTCTTCAATGATGCATGTAAGGATCTCACAGTGCAAGGTAAAATTAAGTATACAAAAATACTAACCAGGTCGAGTCTGAAAATGATCTGCCACAGTTATTGATGTAGAATCTTCCATAAGAAGGAAGTGCTTCAGGTATATACGCTTAATAGTGTATGTTACTTCTCAGAGTAAGATGCGACCTTCTGAATGAATTTTCTGCTTTAGGGTACAGAATGAAGCCAATAGCTCTTATGTGATAATGGTTGAAGTACTTGGTTTATATACTGCTCCGTACAGTGTAATTCTTATGGAGTGGAGTAAACTGTACTGTAAAGTCAACTCATCTGATCTGCTAAGAACAAACCCTAATTATATTAAAAGGAGAAGATAGACTTGGAATTTTCCTACTAATCATTTACTAAGATACCAACTGGCCAAATGGGTGAGTAGTTGGTGGTTGTAAATAGTTAGTTACATACAGTTTGACACTTGAGTTATTATAATAATTAATTAGTTAGTATAATTAATTATGTTTAACTAGTAAATGTAATTAGAGTGTTATATTTTAATATTTATTTTTTGTCAAAAAAAGAAATAGGAAGCATTCGGTGGGACACCTAAAAAATGGCAAAAAGAGAAGCATTCGGTGGGACGGAAGAAGTATCTTACTAGCTACAGTAGTAATGTAAAATGCTTAAAAACAGTGGCTGTAATGACTTGATGTTACTAATTTGAAAAATGCTAAAATCAAACGTTGATTGTTTTGATTATGGGACAAGAAAGTTAAAGGTTGGGAAACCTCATTTAATCATTGAGTGTGACCTAAATGACTAATGTTAAAAAACATAGACAAAGACAAACTGGGTGGAAGATCAATGTGGCTAGCTGGCAGAGAAATACAGGTAGGGTTAATAAATGCATCCGACAGTTCTTTTGTTGAGATCTGAATATGAGATTCTTACATAGAATAAATACTTCATAGTGCTGAAGCTCCTTTACATTGATTTATATCAAGTTGTTTTTTGAGTATTTGATTTATATCAAGTTAATCGACAACTTTTTTATTATTAAACTAAAAAATTGAGATAAATTTACAAAATCATCAAATGGTATATATGCAAAAGAAATTTGCTCTGATTTAGAAACTAATAGCTCTACACTGAGCCAACTCGAACTTGGCATCGGATACTGAAAAAATGGTGTACTGAACCTAAATTGAATGTTTAAGATCTCGAGATAAGTATCATTTTTTACTGAACTCAAATCGAACGTGTTCAAAATCTATAAACTAAAGCTTTTAGCTTGGAATTAAATGGTCTGAATATGGGTGTCATTGTCAGAGTGACTCTAATAACAACAGTACATAATATATGAAGCCAGCTCTAGCTTGCATTCACCATTAAATAAGTTGGAAACTGGATTCCTGGTACTGGGAATAATATGGTTTGGTTTCAGATTGGATTTGTAGCATGGGAAGCCAACGCGTGTAGCTTTAGTTTTCACGTTTTGGTGCATTTAGTTACTATCATCTGTTAGTCCCGTACAAGGATCTGCTTGAGCATCCAATAACTCGTACATAGTTCACAACTTTGTAGCACCATGTTCGTTGGATCTTGGGTTAGCGTTCCCTCTGAGTTAACTCAGTTATGGGTTCCCTGAGAGGGTTTGCAGTTAACTATTAACGCAGCGGAATTAAACTAAATTAAATACTGAAAGTAATGACTCACGATTTATAGTGCAAACCACAACAGCCAACCAGACTACTGCGTAAAACCACTACCTTCCGGAGAAGGGTTTGAATGCGTGTGACGCTTCTTTAAGGTATCCTTGTTTGACTATTACAACGTACTATCTATCGCCTACAATGACTAGATACAATACTTGCAACTCGTAAACTCAACCTAACAAAGCTCATACCACATGTACTCTCGAGCAACTTTCTCAGCAACGTGCACAATGATCCGGCTCAAAGAAATCTGCCTTCTTCTCTTGCTCCTCGGATATCGCGCAAGCCCTTCAAAGCCGTCGAACTCCCTTTTTATACTTCTCGTATGCTGTCTTCTTCTTCTTCTCTTCAATCAGATTCTTCTTTCCATATTTGTTGCGCCATAAATGCTTCAAGATCTCTTCATTAATGCCGCCTTCCAAAGTTGGCGCGGTCGCTCTTTGTTCTTTGATTGCATCTTGGATTCATTCCATCTTTGGCAAGTAGGTTTTCTTAATTTGCTTCATGCATATCACATTAAACCTCAAAGCCACATTAGTCCTTAGTGTTTGTCATCCATCAAAACTAAGGCCCAACAATATTCCCCCTTTTTGATGATGACAAACCACTATCACGATAAGCAATAAACAATAATCTGAATCAGTATAATCAATCAAAGCATTTATCAGATATCTAAATGAAATACCCCTTTCAGAACTGTGCATCGATTTCCCTCTCAGGGTACTAGACTTCCCCCTCAGGGTATGCACCAAGCATCAGACTTCCCCCTCAGGGTATGCACGATAACCCTTAGAGACAGTCTCAGAACTTGCATTCCCCCTCAAACTGTGTACCTGCGTGTTAGTATACTTCCCCCTTTTGACATCATCGAAAAGGGCAGCAAGTCAAGCAATGATATCAACGACACAATTAACAAAACACGCACAATAAAAAAAGATGCCATAAAATGTCACCAAACACACAAGTTCAAATTCAAAACAGCAGGGCAATGTCAATGCAAGTTCAAATAAAGTTCAGAAATAAAAGGGGCTATGTGGTGGGGAATCAAGCTGGGAACCATGAGACGCTGCTGGTCAGAAGTTGCGGAAGATGTCCTTGAAGTGATCCATGAGGGTTGTTCCGACATAGTGCATCTGCTTGAAGAGCTTCGTGAACTCTTCCTTAGTCACGATGTTGTTGGTTAGCACTAGTCCGCAGATTCTCCCTTGCCTTGGTCACTTGTCCTTCAATGACTTTGACCCTTGCATCCAAAGAACCGAGGGTGGTAGTGATGTTAGCTAATGTCTCCTCGACCCTGGTGATCATCTCCACAATTGGAGTGATGTCTTTGGTGCTAGTCTCCAACACTGGTTCTGCACCAGCTGGTACTTCATCTCCCCTGAGCTTCATTTCCCGGAGCTTGGTTCCATTCAGTGGGTGGTGGCATTCCCTCCTTGTACCATCCATAGTCTGTTTTAAAATTCCACCCCATGACATTCAGATTTTCTTCTTTGAACCCTTCCCAAGCCGGTTCCTCTTCCTTAGGCTCATAGACACAACACTTCTGAAGAATGATTTTGACTATACTCGGGTATGGAAAGCCCATGCTTCCCACTGCTCTTCACACGGCTCATATGCATCATCACAATTTTCGGGTAGTTGATAAGATTCTTTTTCAGCAACTGATCAGTCAGCAAGCAATCCAAAATTTACACCACATTGTGCTTGCCTTGCCTGGGTATCACAT